>JASAMW010004376.1:0-29791 GCA_030247985.1 Epsilonema sp. ZAB3_2 | reverse complement strand
AGGAGTAATATAAAGTACTACCCTCTACTTCCCGCTAAAAATAAAATGGAAGGAGTCCTCGGATCTCAACGAAGCTGACACCTCATTGGAAAGAAGAAGAATCGGCGCATTCAATGGCGCCAGTTTTATTTCTCTACGACCGCTGGAATGCTTCGAACTTTGCGTGTGAAAATCAGCCGTTTGTATGGAAGCGGCCGTTTGTCACTCCCCCTTTTATATTACTCCTGGTACTACATACATACACACAGTACATACTGAAAGATACAACAGTTCATACCTGTGCTCCAACCACAACAACTTGGGGCAAGTCTAAGCTTTTGGACAAGCCGATTTGTCGATAAATTTTCTGCAGATCGCTAATTACGCGAATTAGCTCGTCCATGCTGCGCTAGCATGCAGTTTAGTTTTAGTTAACCGTTCCTGTTCTGCCCTGTTCACCGAAAAGTGAAATACTGTTTTGTTATGCACACTTTGACACTGCTTTTTCAACCGGTGCCGCTTCTGCCCTACTAAACACCGTCGTCTGTTTACTTTAAGCTGAAGTTCACATGTGCTTAGACATGCACTCTTGCAGCAATACGTACATACACATACCTACGTAGCTAAGGCCTTTCATTTTTGCGCCAATACAGTCTTACATTTTTGTAAGTTGGTTATCTGGCACTAAATGGAGCGTCAGGCAAGTTTGTTCGCAGTGGGTGTGATTTTGATAAAGTGCAATGCGACTTTTTGCATTTTTATTTTGCTACACATACGGTACACACACAGTGACACTACAGAAAAGAGAGAAACCCAAAAGAGATAAAGCACAGAGAGCACACATACACATGCAGTACGTACAGTAAGGTCAGGACTGAGCAGTAAGTCAAAAAGGTAGTAGTCATAGCTAGCTCTTCAGTATCTATCTAGTACTGTAATGCTTCGTCTATAACCCTTGGCCGAATAGAATCCATTTCCAGATTCCACCTCTAACCAGAAAGAAAAAATTTCGCTGTGCCTAGACTCGAACCCGGGTCCCTCCCTCTACCAATTGAGCTACAGAGTAGCACGATCGAAATCCTATGTACAAAGATCGTCTCTTATACCAAATACTGTTTCTCAGTTAGGCATGGCCATGTATACATACAAACTCTTAGGGGTATTCACGAAGCATTACAGTATGTATCCCCGTCACACGTTCGAGTAGAATATCCCAGTTAGGCAGTAGTTTCACTTGGACTTGGACTTCGAGGCGGAGCTAGAGGAGGAGGAGCTTCCGCTGCCTTCTTCCCCGTCGCCACTTTTCTCCTTTTCCTCTTCCTTCTCCCCCTCTTCCTGTTCATCCGCTGGCTCATGATGGAACTCCTGCTTGAGGGTGCTCTTCTTCTGCACGCCCTCCTTGTTGGCGGAGCCCAAGCTCTCGTAGTCCTGCTCGCCTCCTGCTTCTTTTCCCTTGCCCTCTGACTTCTCGTGACTCTCCGCCGTCTCCTCCGTCTTTTTGCTTTTCTTGCTGCGGCTAGATTCCTCGCTTTCCTGTGTGGCTGATACCTGGAATACAGTAGGTGATGCTCACAGTACAATAGTGAATGAACGTCACGCAAACGCAACTTGCATAAAAGAACGTAAACCAACCTAGTTTGCATGTCAAATGCGATCAAAACAGAATAACGTACTGCATGTGAAGAAAAGAACAATAAATATGCCGTCAATGGATAGGCCTTAATGTCAGAATAAAATGTAGCCTAATTATCTGTCAATTTTTAATTTTGAAACAGCGCCAGCCATGAATGATTCAGATATGTACCTAAACTATTTATTTATTTATTTTATAAATTTTTTAATAAATTATAATTTATTTTATTTATGTAGGCCTATTTATTTTAATACGTAACTCCTCTCCCCTACGTACCTGCGGCACGGGTTGAACCCCTCCTGCAGCCCCCGCCATTCCCTGTCCACCCTCCAGCGCCCCCAGGCCCTGCTGCTGCTGGCCAGCCATCATGGAGCGGGTGAGAGCCGTGCGCTGACTCATCACCGTCTTCAGACGCGTCGTAGCCTCTTCGATGCGCTGGTCCGCCTGCAGACAAAAATTTGCATTTTGGTATAAAAGGAAAGCAGGCGGGTATAATCGAGAAGGAACAATTAGCCAGATGTGCAAGGAAACCAAGCGGGCATAATCGAGAAGGAACAATTTGCCAGATGCCAGATGTGCCGGGGAATCGAACCCTGGACCTGTTCCAGGCGAGCGCCCTAACCAACGATACGCCTGGATGACTTGCTATTTACATACCTAGTGATAACAACGAAGGAAACTGATATAACTATCGCGAAGCAAATGTTATCAGCTTATCACTATCAGTTCTTGATAAGAGTGTAAGGTTGCGTACTGTGGGGCCAACCCGGCCACCATAGCTCCTTTGAACTTCCTGATTCAGCAGGCGATGAATAGCTCATTTTGAAAGAGTTCAAGGAAGCGATTGCACTAACCTTGTCTCAATCGGCCAGTTGCCGGATTTTCCCATGGCCGGGTCCGGGTTTACCCCGTGGTAGTACGTACCTTCTTCCTTTGCTTCCGCTTCACCACAAACACAACCACGATGGCCACCACGATACCCCCCACCAGCACCACGCCGATTATGATCCCGGCCCACACCGGAAACCCATCATCTGGCTTTTTGGTCTGATCTTGAACTGCAAAAACAGTAGAATTCCACTTCGTTACTGCATAATCCCAACGTCGTGTGAATAGGGTACTACGGGGGAAACCCGGACACGGGGTAAACCCGGACACCTAAGCTTTTCTTAACTTACCTCTTCAGCAAATGATGAATATGGTAGCTCATTTGAAAGAGGAAAGTTCAAGGAATGGATTGGTAGAATATTGTCTCAATCGGTCGTATGGCTGCTGAGACATATACTACGTACGTAGGTGTCCAGCCAGGTTTACCCCTATGTCCAGGTTTACCCCACAGTACCCTTACCCTATACAGTACATGTGCGTGTATAATACAAGTATGATCTGTTTGTGCTAAACAGAAACATGGAGTGATAGCCTATTGCAGCACCGACTTACCTCCTGGGGCGTTTGAGTAAGTATTAAGCGCATTTGGGTCGATAGTGACGGTTGTCCCTGTTGTTTCCGGCTTCCCTTTTGCTGAAAATAGCAAAAAAAACCTTGCCACGGTCACTGTTCGATAAAAAATATACGTATTTATTGTGATCAATGTGATCTCACTGTGTGTTGTCTCGCGTTCCTTTGAGCAACTTTGAGATCTAATGGTACTCAAAATTATTTTGGAGATCTAATTTCTGGTTTATTACTTTAAATTTAGAAATATTGTAATATTTCACATTTTTACCTGTCAACTTGACCGTGTAGCTGCTAGCGAAGGGAGCGCACGGGGTGACGGTGTACAAGCAGGATTGCGTCAGGTCGTCGATTTTTGTCGGGGATTCAGTCGCCGGTTTGGCAGAGAGCCAGGCTTCCGCGTTCTCCTGATGCCAAATTTGTTCGCATGTGAAGTTCCCGCGGAAGTCCCAATTCAAGGTTCGATCTACAAAAAATATTTCCAGTGCTTGCTTCCGCAGGCCCAAGAAAAAGTGTCCATACTGTCCAATACCCCATAATTTATTATTTATGTAGGCCTACATTACATACCGACTAACGTAGTATGTACATACCAATTCTATGTAGTTTACTGTGAAGGTACATACCTACGTATGTACGTATTACCAAGACTACATAAGGGAAGACCTACTATCTTTCTTTACCGACATAGCTGGGCCTAAGCTCCATAGCCATCACAAGTCAGCCAGGCAAGTGAAGCATAGCCAGGCAATGAAGTGTGGCAATGAAGTGTTTGCTGGCGAAAAAAATAGTGCACTAGAAGCCCTATCCATACATACGACAAAAGTACCCAACCAAAATACTTACACCCGAAAAATGCGAAAAAATACTAAAATACATACCTCCATCCACAACATAGAAGGCCCATCTGATCTCTGCATTGGAGTCATTCTGCACGCACTGCAGTCGGCCCATCTTCACACCCTCCATTTCCTTCTTCAGATCCCAGGTGATTGGCTTGCCCGCAGCGCAAGTGCTCTTCAGCTGCTTGGCAGTGAGCTCCTTGTCGTGAAAGTAGTGCAGGGTGCAGTTTGGCGCGTGTTTGCAGTCTTTCGGCGTGTGCTTCACCATCTCCAGGCTCTCCACTTCGTATGTGGAGAAGACGCTACCCCAGGCCAGCTCCTGCTTTCCGGCTTTCCACTGCTGCGGCTGTGCGTAGTCTACCCCGCCAACCTTGCATCCCGTGCCCGTGCCCCCGCCGCCCTTATGAAACACTTGCGCCTGAGGATGCGTGGCGGGCTTGTCGTCTAGGCCGCATAGGTTGTAGGGGGGACAGAAGTGGGGATCGTGCGGTGTAAAGGGGAATCTCGCGGAAAAGTTTCAATGGGGAGGCAAGTTTCGAATTTCTTACACATGAAAGCATCTACCTATGTAAATTTCATGCTCTTTCCATCTAATCCCATGTTTACGAACAATCAATTTTGGGAACCAGTTGAAAAGCGCAAATAGGAAAAAAGTGCGAATGATCCCCTTTCGAAATCTGGTTTCCTGCATCACAGATGCAAAATCGGCCCCCTGAAAGAGGGGTTCCGGGTTAGAGCGAAAGAGGAGCAAACTTTTATACAGGGTGTCTCATAATAAACCGTCCACCTCCCCGTGCATGTAACTCTGGAACCACACCATAGATTTTAATGCGGTTTTTTGCATTTTGTAGGCAAGGCTTCGACTGAGATGTGTACAAAATTTTAGCTTCCTAGGCCCAGTGGAAGCTGCTCAAGCACCTTTTTCGGGGGGGGGGGGGGGTGGGCTCCAGCGGTTGCAAAAACAAGCGTTTTTCGAACTGGTAGTGCCGATTTAGGTGGGTAATTCTGTGCATGGGTCGGCTGGGTGTGTGTGGGGGGTGGGTTGGGGTGGGTGTGTGGTGTTGTGTTGGGTGGTGTGTGGGGGGGGATTCATAGTAAAATTAGCCTCGTTACCAGTATGAAGGAAAGATGTCAGGAGGGGCGGGGGGGGGGGGGGGGGGGGTCGCAAAATGCCAGGAAATGTGTATCTCATGCGACGCGCTGAGAGGCTGGGGTTGGGGTGTGGTGGGTGGGTTGTTTGTGGGGGGGTGGGGGGGGGGGGGGGGGGGTGTGGGGGGGGGGGGCGGGGGATTATCCCCAGTGCCAGCACAGCAAACGCATGAACTGGGGGGGGTGTGGGGGGTGTTGTGGGGTGTTTTTTTTTTTACAGGGGTATCTTGAAAAACTTAAAGCCAATATTTTCTCCATAGGGTAAAGGAAGAACGTCGATTTTGAGCTTGCGAGATTGAAACCGTCGTAGTCTCCGAAGTATGTGGACTACATAGTTGAAATTTTGTATACTTACTTGTTGAAGCCTTGGCTACAAAATACAAAGAGGTGGGGCGGACCGCATGAAAATCTAAGGTGTGTTTCCAGAGTTACATGCACGAAAAGGTGGACGGTTTATTTATGAGACAACTCTGTGCGGTTTTTGTTTTTTTTTTTTTTTTTTTTTTTTTTTTTTGTTTTTTGTTTTTTTTTTTTTTTTTTTTTTTTTTGTTTTTTTTTTTTTTTTTTTTTTTTTTTTTTTTTTTCTTTTTTTCTTCTTTTTTTTTATTCAATTTATACATTCTTTTTTTTTAAATTTAATTTTTTTATTTTTTTTTTTTTTATTTATTTTTTTCTTCTGTTGGCGGTGCTTTTTCCTTGAAGATATTTGACTGGAGAAGATGCTTTATTTCTTTCAGGATGCTGGACTCTCTGGATAGATATACGTACATAGGTGTTTTTTTTTTTTTTTTTTTTTTTTTTTTTTTTTTTTGTTGGGGGTTTGGGCTTGAGCAGCTTCCACTGGGCCTAGGAAGCTAAAATTTGTACACATCTCAGTCGAAGCCTTGCCTACAAAATGCAAAAAACCGCATTAAAATCTATGGTGTGGTTCCAGAGTTACATGCACGGGGAGGTGGACGGTTATTATGAGACACCCTGTATAAAAGTTTGCTCCTCTTTCGCTCTAACCGGAACCCCTCTTTCAGGGGGCCGATTTTGCATCTGTGATGCAGGAAACCAGATTTCGAAAGGGGATCATTCGCACTTTTTTCCCCTTTGCGCTTTCAACTGGTTCCCAAAATTGATTGTTCGTAAACATGGGATTAGATGGAAAGAGCATGAAATTTACATAGGTAGATGCTTTCATGTGTAAGAAATTCGAAACTTGCCTCCCCGTGAAACTTTTCCGCGAGATTCCCCTTTACACCGCACGATCCCCACTTCTGTACCCCCTACAACCTATGCGGCCTAGAACGACAAGCGCGCCACGCATCCACAGGCGAAGTGTTTCATAAGGGCAGCGGGGGCACGGGCACGGGATGCAAGGTTGGCGGGGTGCAGACTACGCACAGCCGCAGCGGTGGAAAGCCGGAAAGCAGGAGCGGCCTGGGGTAGCGTCTTCCTCCACAATACGAGAGAGTGGAGAGCCTGGAGATAGTGAAGCGCGCGCCGAAGGACGCGACAAGACTGCAGCCTGCACTACTTTCCGACAAGGAGCACTGCCGAGCAGCTGAAGAGCACTTGCGCTGCGGGCAGCAATCCTGGGATCTGAAGAAGAAATGGAGGGTGTGAAGATGGGGCGAACTGGTGCGGCCAGAATGACTCCAATGCAGAGATAAGATGCGGCCCTGTAGTGTGGATGAAGGTTATGTATTTTAGTATTTTCGCATTTTCGGGTGTAAGTATTTTGGTTGGGTCTTTTGTCGTATGTATGGATAGGGCTTCTAGTGCACTATTTTCGCCAGCAAACACTTCATTGCCACACTTCATTGCCTGGCTATGCTTCACTTGCCTGGCTGCTTGTGATGGCTATGGAGCTTAGGCCCAGCTATGTCGGTAAAGAAAGATAGTAGGTTCTTCCCTTATGTAGTCTTGGTAATACGTACATACGTAGGTATGTACCTTCACAGTAAACTACATAGAATTGGTATGTACATACTACGTTAGTCGGTATGTAATGTAGGCCTACATAAATAATAAATTATGGGGTATTGGACAGTATGGACACTTTTTCTTGGGCCTGCGGAAGCAAGCACTGGAAATATTTTTTGTAGATCGAACCTTGAATTGGGACTTCCGCGGGAACTTCACATGCGAACAAATTTGGCATCAGGAGAACGCGGAAGCCTGGCTCTCTGCCAAACCGGCGACTGAATCCCCGACAAAAATCGACGACCTGACGCAATCCTGCTTGTACACCGTACCCCGTGCGCTCCCTCGCTAGCAGCTACACGGTCAAGTTGACAGGTAAAAATGTGAAATATTACAATATTTCTAAATTTAAAGTAATAAACCAGAAATTAGATCTCCAAAATAATTTTGAGTACCATTAGATCTCAAAGTTGCTCAAAGGAACGCGAGACAACACACAGTGAGATCACATTGATCACAATAAATACGTATATTTTTTATCGAACAGTGACCGTGGCAAGGTTTTTTTTGCTATTTTCAGCAAAAGGGAAGCCGGAAACAACAGGGACAACCGTCACTATCGACCCAAATGCGCTTAATACTTACTCAAACGCCCCAGGAGGTAAGTCGGTGCTGCAATAGGCTATCACTCCATGTTTCTGTTTCAGCACAAACAGATCATACTTGTATATACACGCACATGTACTGTATAGGGTAAGGGTACTGTGGGGTAAACCTGGACATAGGGGTAAACCTGGCTGGACACCTACGTACGTAGTATATGTCTCAGCAGCCATACGACCGATTGAGACAATATTCTACCAATCCATTCCTTGAACTTTCCTCTTTCAAATGAGCTACCATATTCATCATTTGCTGAAGAGGTAAGTTAAGAAAAGCTTAGGTGTCCGGGTTTACCCCGTGTCCGGGTTTCCCCCGTAGTACCCTATTCACACACACACGACGTTGGGATTATGCAGTAACGAAGTGGAATTCTACTGTTTTTGCAGTTCAAGATCAGACCAAAAAGCCAGATGATGGGTTTCCGGTGTGGGCCGGGATCATAATCGGCGTGGTGCTGGTGGGGGGTATCGTGGTGGCCATCGTGGTTGTGTTTGTGGTGAAGCGGAAGCAAAGGAAGAAGGTACGTACTACCACGGGGTAAACCCGGCCATGGGAAAATCCGGCAACTGGCCGATTGAGACAAAGGTTAGTTCAATCGCTTCCTTGAACTCTTTCAAAATGAGCTATTCATCGCCTGCTGAATCAGGAAGTTCAAAGGAGCTATGGTGGCCGGGTTGACCCCACAGTACGCATCCTTACACTCTTATCAAGAACTGATAGTGACAAGCTGATAAAATTTGCTTCCCGATAGTGATATCAGTTTCCTTCGTTGTTATCACTAGGTACGTAAATAGCAAGTCATCCAGGCGTACGTATGGTTGGTTAGGGCGCTCGCCTGGAACTCTAGAGGTCCAGGGTTCGATTCCCCGGCACATCTGGCATCTGGCAAATTGTTCCTTCTCGATTATGCCCGCTTGCTTTCCTTTTATACCAAAAATGCAAATTTCTGTATGCAGGCGGACCAGCGCATCGAAGAGGCTACGACGCGTCTAAAGACGGTGATGAGTCAGCGCACGGCTCTCACCCGCTCCATGATGGCTGGTCAGCAGCAGCAGGGCCTGGGGGCGCTGGAGGGTGGACCGGGAATGGCGGGGGCTGCAGGAGGGGTTCAACCCGTGCCGCAGGTACGTAGGGGAGAGGAGTTACGGATTAAAATAAATAGGCCTACGTAAATAAAATAAATTATAATTTATTAAAAAATTTATAAAATAAATAAATAAATAGTTTAGGTGCATATCTGAATCATTCATGGCTGGCGCTGTTTCAAAATTAAAAATTGACAGATAATTAGGCTACATTTTATTCTGACATTTAGGCCTATCCATTGACGGCATATTTATTGTTCTTTTCTTCACATACAGTACGTTATTCTGTTTTGATCGCATTTGACATGCAAACTAGGTTGGTTTACGTTCTTTTATGCAAGTTGCGTTTGCATGACGTTCATTCACTATCGTACGGTGAGCATCACCTACTGTATTCTAGGTATCAGCCACACAGGAAAGCGAGGAATCTAGCCGCAGCAAGAAAAGCAAGAAGACGGAGGAGACGGCGGAGAGTCACGAGAAGTCAGAGGGCAAGGGAAAAGAAGCAGGAGGGGAGCAGGACTACGAGAGCTTGGGCTCCGCCAACAAGGAGGGCGTGCAGAAGGAGAGCACCCTCAAACAGGAGTTCCATCACGAGCCAGCGGATGAACAGGAAGAGGGGGAGAAGGAAGAGGAAAAGGAGAAGAGTGGCGACGGGGAAGAAGGCAGCGGAAGCTCCTCCTCCTCTAGCTCCGCCTCAAAGTCCAAGTCCAAGTGAAACTACTGCCTAACTGGGATATTCTACTCGAACGTGTGATGGGGATACATACTGTAATGCTTCGTGAATACCCCTAAGAGTTTACACGGCCATGCCTAACTGAGAAACAATATTAGGTATAAGAGACGACCTTTGTAGGATTTCGATCGTGCTACTCTGTAGCTCAATTGGTAGAGCGAGGGACCCGGGTACGAGTCTACTGTAGGCACCGCGAAATATTTTTCCTTTCTGGTTGGAGGTGGAATCTGGAAATGGATTCTATTCGACCAAGGGTTATAGACGACGCATTACAGTACTAGATAGATACTGAAGAGCTAGCTATGACTACTACCTTTTTGACTTACTGCTCAGTCCTGACCTTACTGTACGTACTACGTGTGTATGTGTGCTCTCTGTGCTTTATCTCTTTTGGGTTTCTCTCTTTTCTGTAGTGTCACTGTGTACCGTATGTGTAGCAAAATAAAAATGCAAAAAGTCATATTGCACTTTATCAAAATAACACCCACTGCGAACAAACTTGGCTGACGCGCCATTTAGTGCCAGATAACCAACTTACAAAATTTAAGATTGTATTGGCGCAAAAATGAAAGGCCTTAAAACAGCTATGTATGTGTATGTATTGCTGCAAGAGTGCATGTCTAAGTACATGTGAACTTCAGCTTAGTAAACAGACGACGGTGTTTAGTAGGGCAGAAGCGGCACTGGTTGAAAAAGCAGTGTCAAAGTGTGCATATGTAGGTAACATTTTAACAGTACAGTATTTCACTTTTCGGTGAACAGGGCAGAACAGGAACGGTTATGCTAAATAACTAAAACTAAACTGCATGCTAGCGCAGCATGGACGAGCTAATTCGCGTAATTAGCGATCTGCAGAAAATTTATCGACAAATCGGCTTGTCCAAAAGCTTAGACTTGCCCCAAGTTGTTGTGGTTGGAGCACAGGTATGAACTGTTGTATCTTTTAGTATGTATGTACTGTATGTAGTACGGTTTTGCCGGGCCCTTCCTCCTTGGGCCGTGGGGCCTCTTTTTTTTTTTGCGGGGGGTGTCTTTTTTCTCCTGGTGTGTAATGTATGCGTATTTCTTGCACATACGTACTTTACTGTACAAGAGATAGGTACTATATAGGAGAAAATTAGCGGAGTTTGTTTCTAGACTGCCGGAAAGAGCTCGGTACTCGAAGCTCTGGTGGGAAAAGAATTCTTTCCTCGCGGAGAGGACATTGTGACTCGACGACCTCTTCAACTGGAACTCATACACACGGAAGAGAGTACGTACGTACACTGTTGTACATACTACATAGTATATATTACATACTACATGACTACGTACACAATACGTTTGGTACACTCTGCTGTAACCGATACAGTACCTACGCCTGTAAAAAAACGTAGCCGAAAACCAGTAATCTGCACCTATATGCCGGCTGAAACTTAAATCCTTTTCAGCTCTTGATGGAAACATTAAAGAGTGGGCCGAATTTCCGGGTCCACCATCGAAAACATTGACGGATTTCAGCGCGGTTCTGCGTGAAATCGAAACGCAAACGGAACAGAAAGCTTCAGGAAGAGTAACCGAATTTAAAAATTGCTTAGTGCGTATAGGTACGTGGTATTATGTATGTACGACTACGTTTACAGATATTTTGCAGACCATCTCAGAAGAGCCCATCGTTCTCATGGTTTATTCTCCTCGCGTCAGCACCTTGACGCTGATCGATCTGCCGGGATTAACGGCAGTTCCGGTGGAAGGACAGGCGCCGAACATTCCAGAGCACATCGAGGAGTTGGTGATGAAGTACATCCGGTCTCCGAACTGCATCATTCTAGCTATTCACTCAGCTGACACAGATATCGCCACAAGTGTAGCGCTGAAGACGGCAGAAAGAGTTGACCCTAACGGTATGCAGTGCAGCACACAATACCGTAAATTATTTTGGTAAAATGTGTTGCTTGGCTTAAATTGGTATGGGTGTATGGATATTATTTGGATGCTGAATTTTGAGGTGATAGAACACTTCTGGTACTGACAAAAATGGACAAGGTGGACCCAGGTCGAGATCTCATGCCGTTGTTGAAAGGCGAAGTGAAGCGGCTTAAACTCTGCTATCCAATCGGCGTTTTCAATCGATCTCTGGCAAATACGAAAGCTGGAATGGTACAGTATGTGTAACTGCAGTGCATATTACATGAAGAAATTTGCATTAGGGCAACGCGTGGACGCGGCACGAAAGAAAACGCTGAGGAAATAATTTAGACTGCGCGTACTGTACGTACTATTATGTGCTTTGTTGTGTATCTCTTCTGCAGTCGATGGAAGATGCTCGAAAACAGGAAATGGATTTTTTTAAGAAGAAATATCCTTCACTTGCTCCATTCATGGGTACCGGCTATTTGGCTGGAACTCTTAGCAAGGTAGGGTACGTCGTACTGTATGTACGTGTATGTAAGGTACGACGTATTGGCACCTATCTTATCTGTGTCATAACAGTGCTGCAGGACATGGAGGGACGGTTTTTACTAACAAAAGTAGCCATGCTTTGTTATTATGATAACACTGCCGCATTATCTCTATTTCTATTTTTACCGGTCTGCGCGTATTTTCAGCTATTGATTCGTCACATTCAAACGCATCTTGGCGACATAAGGAACGACTTGGACAGGGAAATAGTCTACCAAAAGCACCTTCATGCCGCATGTGGCAAACCAATGGAAGAAGAGAACTTGGTTAAGCTAATGCTCAATTTAGCAATTGTGCATGCAGTACGTAGTACGTACATTACCTACCTACGTACATACTATGTACATACCTAGTTTACTTTCCAAACGTAGGCTATTCACCATACGGTTTGTATGTGTTCGTAGATAGCATACAATACGTCTTTAGTGTGTTACAGTATTTCATTATACATACATTATAACGTGGTTTCTTCAGCATAAAGAAAACGAACTGTCGAAAGTTCTGCATCTCTTCAACAAACATCTCACTGATCGTATCAATGGGAAGAATACGCCAGTTCCAAAAACTGAAGTGTAAGTGTTCGACACGTGCAAGGTAGGAATCCTCGCGCAAAGCGCGAGGGCGCGCGCAATTCGTGAACGCGCGCATTCGCGCGAGTCGCGCAGAGAAACGGAGGAGAAAATTATTTACATCTCCACTTCAAAGAAACCGACTCATGGCGCGTTCACCAGACGTCCGTCACATCCGTCCATCCGTCAAATCCGTAACGGACGTATTTAGGAGTACATGGCACACTGCACACAACCGTGTACTCGTAGATAGATACGTTTTACGGATTTGAGGGACGGACGTGATGGACGCCTGGTGTACGCGCCATCACGTTGTTCCCTCGGGCATCTCGAGCTCGTCGCGCGCGCAAGGTGAAATCGTGCGGTTCTACTTTTTGCGCGTATGTACATACATATGGTGTCATATTCTATTTTAGAGTTGGAGGTGCAAGCATAAAGAGCTTATTTGTGAGCGAATTTCCGCATCAATTAGCGGAACTGGGAGACCCATTGTTGCAGAAAGAACACATTCGCATTATGCTGCAGAATGCTGCTGTATGTATTTTAATTCAAATAAAGTTTTCATAGTGTAGATACTTTAACATTGTAGTCTACCTCGTTTAGTTACGAAGAGATACTGCCCCAAAGTTATCACTTTACATAGTATGTATAATGTACTACATTAGAGTTTGTTGTACGTATTGTGCATACGTAGGTAGTTCTTCATGTGCTCTTTCAGGGTTTTATGCCGAACCCATTTTCTCCCAACGAGGCGTTCTATAGCGCAGTCCGCGAGTACATCGCGACTGTGCGCGAACCGTGCCTTCAGTTGGTGGAGATGGTCCATGTGGAAATGGGTCGAATGACGGAGCAAGCTTGCGAAGACATCCGACAGCTAGTACTTTACGTTTACCTCATGTATTTATCTGCGTACCTACACTACTGTCCTAAATCTCCTTGTCAAAGCTTCAAATTTGAGAGGCGAAAAGATCAACTTATTGACGGTCTTGGACTAACTTTGATCAAATTGGAGCGTCGCTTTGAACTTGAGCACTTTGATCAAATTTGATCCAATTTGAGAATTTGAAGCTTTGACTAGCAGTTTGAGGACCATTCTGTTTACCTACTGTACCTACCTAGCACGTTGAATTGATACTGCAAACGGTGGCAAAAAATTTGCTCCAAACTTTTCTGCCGTCTGTATGTGTTCAGATTGTCAGGTTTCCAACACTGGAGGGATACATTATGGCCACAGCTACCGAATTCTTGAGGGATGCTCTGGAGGAAACCCAAAAAATGGTTTGTTCAATACATTAAAGAGCATTTGAACCTACGTATTTAGGTACCTATGTACGTACGTATGTACAGTACATACGTACAACTGAATGGTATACCCTAATGTATACCCTACCTACATACAATGTAGCGCGCGAGAAATTTAATTTAATTCTGTTCAACAAGACACAAGAGAAGCTGTTCGACAACGAAACATGGCCATAATTTATTGTGCCGCAGGTGTCCAACCAACTGGACAAGGAGCTCGTGTACATCAACATCTACCATCCTGACATGGCGGCGGAAAACGATCGATTTCTGATAGATCACCAAAAACAACCACCAGAGCAGCAGCAGCAGCAACAGAGCGAGCAAGAGGACCCGAGTAAAGGGAAGCAGCGTGCAGCACCCAGAAGAAGGCGATGGCTGTTTGGGAGGACTCGGTCCGCGTCCGGCACAGCGGGCGCCGAAGGCAGGGGTGTATCTACCTACCAACTGTACGGTACTAGTCCTCAGGGGGGCAACGAATCCCGGCGCCTCAGTAAAAGCGCACCGGATATTGGTGTGTAGGGGCGCATAAATTTTTTCATAACTACTTTTGAAAGGAATAGGCTAATTTTTTTATGACTTTGAAATTAAGAAATTGGGGTTGGTACCACCCCCTTTTATTTTGCGTCCCAAGACCTGTAGGTGGTTAGGCCAGGATACACCCCTGGAAGGAGGAGAGGAGATTGACGACAGCGCAGGACAAAAGCCGCCCGTCATCCCGGAACTGGGTCGACGTTCCGCGCAACCGATCAACCTGGAAAACCCGAAGCTTAAAGCGACGGAACAAGCGGACACCACGATTCTCGGTAAAAAAAAAGCAGCCCGATGTTTTTTTTTGGGAGAGAGACTATGCCAGCTAGTATTGGCTTCGTGTTCCATGCTACGGCCGTTTTGGTCCCAATCGGGGGGGGGGGGGGGGGGGGGGGGGGCGGGGGAGGGGAAAAGGGGGGGGGGGGGGAGGGGGGGGGGGGGGGCGGGGGGGGGGCCCCGTGTGTAAAAAGAAAGAAAGAAAAGAAAACGAAAATAAAAGCATCTCTACTTTTGCATGCATTTTATAGGGGCCCCGATGCGGGGGGGTTGGGAGCGGCCGTAGCATGGAACATGAAGCCAATACGAGCTGGCATGGTCTCTCTTCCCTTATGTAGTCTTGACGATACATATATGTATGTGCTGCACTGTACGTACGTACATACAGCTGTAATTTTTTTCAAATTTCTACTTATTGTAAATTTTACAACACAGCTGCAATGTTGGATGCTTACTACGAAATTGTGAAGAAGAACCTTTTGGACATGGTGCCGAAGACCATTGTGCTTCACATGGTCAATTGGACTGAGGTATGTACGTACGTACACTTTACGGTACTGTGTATATGCCTAAATCTAAGCCTAAGCCAAGCCAAGTCCAAGCCTAAGCCTAAGCCAAGCCTAAGCCTAAGCCTAAGCCTAGCCTAAGCCTAAGCCAAGGCTAAGCCTAAGCCTAATCCTATGCCTAAGCCTAAGCCTCACCTCAGCCTAAGCCTAAGCCTTGTAAAGAACAGAGGTTATTTTCTGCAGAAGTATTTGCATGACACCCTCTACAGGAAACTGAGACCATCCGTGGAAGCGTTGCTGACAGAATCCGCTGATATCATTGAGAAACGAGAGAAAGCGGCAAGTGCGATCAAGGTACAGTAGTATTGCAATGTACAGTACAATACATAATGAAATATTGTCAACCTGTGATTTGATCCTATTTT
This sequence comes from Epsilonema sp. ZAB3_2, assembly GCA_030247985.1. NCBI lineage: Eukaryota > Metazoa > Nematoda > Chromadorea > Desmodorida > Epsilonematidae > Epsilonema > Epsilonema sp. ZAB3_2. The sequence continues at coordinate 14,287 of JASAMW010004376.1, read as the reverse complement.
TTTTAGCAACTTGAAGAAGCTAGCAAGTCGTTGGATCAGCTAAAGGCCAAGCAATATGGCTGAATGGACTTAGTAGGTACCAATATTGCATTAACATAGGTGTCAGGTATACACCAACTGGGTGACCAAGCTCAATTACCATTTTGCCATTGCGTTGTTTATACGACAAGCTTTTATAGCATATTGCATATACTTGCTTATTGAAACTACAGGATTATGTAGCTAGGGCTGTCAAAGTTGATTGAATTGCCAACATTAGTACCATATTAGTACCATTAGTAGGTAGGTACAGGTAGGTAGGTACCATATACCATGCACAACCAAATATAACCACAACCAAACAAGTTGTACGACCAGACCAGGGTTCCATGGAAGTCCTTTTCTACTGGTACGTACGACTTACATAGCGTTACTATTACATGTACGATACAGTCCGTACGTGTTGTCTGGTCTGAACGGCATGACGAGACGATAAATATCTTCGGTGAAATCGGCCAGAAACTCTTTCTTTTCCCATCCATCAATCTTCTCCTCACGGCAAAACACTTTCCGACAAGTACGACCTTGTTTGTTTCTGTCCGATTCAATAAGATCACGTTTGCCGTTTTTCACGTGCTGTTCGACATGGAAAGCGAAGTTCAAAAGTCGGTTGTTTGTCGGATCGCCAAAATTCTGGAAACCGTAACCTAAACAAATTTATCAAAAAATCGCAACGGTTTTGGAGTCTTTTATCGCTCTTTTTAATCAAAAACTACGTACAGCGTTCGACTTTTGCTTGATCGAGTTTATTGGATTGAATACTGGAATAGACAAACAATTTTTCAATCAAAATTAGCATGGTCCTACTTCACCTAGTAACGTCCGGTCTACTGTACTCCCTTCAACAGCCAGATATTTCTGCTTCTTTAGTTGCCAAAGGCGGCGGCTCAAGTAGCTTAACCCCTCGCCAGCAAAAGTACCACGAACAGTACATGCGACACCGCGCGTGTGACCCGTTCAGTCACATGCGAATGTTGGAGTGCACTTGCAGCTTCTTCGACTTTACTCTCGTTCATGATCCTCCATGGTTAGCAGAAGATTCCGGTCGAATTCTGTGCTTTCGCTTCAAACTCTTTAAAAACTGTACCACACTCATCTCTCCGCCTTGCAAAGCGTCGATTGTCGGCCATCTGGAACAACTGTACGATGCAATTTGTGATCTGGAAAGGGTTAAACGACCGTGCAACGTGGAAATACGACTCAAACTACCGGATTACCATCCGCTTTGCGAAGAGGGCAGCGGATGCTTTGTGAATCACGGAGTGAAAGTTCGAATTCCCGCCAAAGTGGAAAACTGTCGCAGTTCTCGGCTAAGGGTTAAAACAGTGAGAAACGGCGCGTCCGGTCACGTAGTCACAGTTGGCAAAGAAGCCGTGGCAAAGTGTGAAGATGGAACTTTGAATTTGACCAATGGGCGTCAAGTAATCGATGGTGTGTTGTCGATTGATTGTGCATGAGGTTAGTGTGTACTGTACATGAAGGACAAGTTCCCTAAAAGTTGAAGCAGGAGTTTGGTCGAAGCTACATACGTAGCTCATTTTGGTAATAAAAAATAGTTTACTCAATTTCGTCCTTTGCTTCATGACGCCTTTTGGTGTGGCGTGCGGCTTGAATTTGGGACATTTTATTAATTTTATATGACCTTTCTTTCTTACGTAATAAAGTGTACGCACGCAGGACGCGTACGTGTAAAATAAAGTAAATAATAAGAAATCGTATTCTGCTTGCTGCTCGTATGCGATGCTGTAGCTCCATGCTTACAATTACGTACAGTACATACGTACGTAGGTACAACATGTGCGTGTACTATGTACAGTACACACCACTACTGTCTCTCAACATGGAATCGAACGCTGCAACTTCGTCAGCTTACTTCCTTAGCTTACCCGCTTATCCACACATTGAGCAAACAAACATAGGGTGTTATGTGTCATGCACATTTGCATTCTTTTGGTATACGTTATGTATGTCCACATCTCGTCTTATCATGCCGCATTTCACTTGCACACAAATCTTACAGCAAGTATGTACGTATGGTACGTGCGTCCGTAACGGTGACAGAGTAATTTACGAGTAATTTTTGCAACGTTCTTCCCACGGCTTTCTTTGCACCACAACTACGCCACGCCTAAGCCTTTATAATACTACCCAAGAAGAAGATTACTTGCCCAAAACCAAGCGCATTTTTGCTTCCTGTCGACCAAAATTACATTCATTGTCATGAAGCAGATCTACTGGAAGCACGCTTTTATCCTGCCATTATTAATCTCAGGACTGCGCCATCTCGCTGTTCTTGCGCTGAAATGCAGATCTACCTGCGATTTTTACCCAGATTTTCTGGGCTCGAATACTAAAAACTGTACGTGCGACGGCGCTGCCTTTTGCTACTCAGAATTCCTGCTGCGAAACCCTCTGCTTGACTCGCGGAACTGCTCCAACTACAATCTCCAGTTGGCCAGCTGCCTTCTGGATGGTCCTGCGATTCAAAACATTCCGTCTACATCGTCTCCTATCTGTCTCTTTATCAGCGACAACCAAATTGCTTGCCAATGCGCCGGACCGGACTACTGTAACTACGACCTCGCGCAACCCGGCGGGATTAACCCATGCCCAACAGCGAACAGCGACGTTCTTTCATGTCGCAACACCGTCAACCTACCGGAGCACAATTGCCCGGATGGCTCTGGACTAACTTGCGGAGTGGAAAGGGCCACTCTGCAAACATTTTCGCCCAAACTTCAGACCTGTTACAATCATGCTTCATTCGTGCTTCAGCTTAAGGGCGGATGCGGCAAAGATTTTTCACAGTGAAGGAAAGAATCGCTTGTTGGAAATTTCTTTGGTCAACAATCAACATCATGCAGGTTTCCGTGCTGAATCGATTTCACCCCAATGCCTCTTTGCTCTTTTGTCTCCTCGTGCGTTGTGCAGAATCAAAATGACGCAGAAAGTGAGGCGTTGACGAGAACAATCCCACAATAAAGTGGCTTTTCTCTACGAAGAGATAAAATCGCAACAAAACATGGGGGTTAAATTGGTTCAGCATAAAAAGCTGCACATGTCGACTGAAGAAATTTTCAAAATCTATTTTCTCTTTCGCTATGGAAACATCTTTGCCGCATCCCCCCTTTACAGTGGGAGAAGGTGCGTCGTTTGGAGCGAAAACCAACTTTCCTCTGCTTCCTGTCTCTGCTTCTTACCTGGAACAGCAACAGTACATTTGTGTGCAGGCGATCAAGCACCTTCCTGCCGTTTTGACGATGCCAGAACTGGCGTGTTATTGTAGACTCACACCGGACTGCAATGACTACAGCTTGTTAACTTCCGGTGCAAGCGAAATCGCCAACATTACAGGACAGAAGTCGCATCTTTGCTACAGGGTGTCTCACGTAGACCTACCTAACGATCCAGCCTTATAACTTCCGCATTACAGGAGATATCAAGCTGAAATTTGGTCCCTAGAAACCCAAGAATATACCATTTGTTGTGGCAAAATTTGAGCCAGATAGGCCAACTGGGAATAGGGTAATTTGTTCCGTTTTTTTTTATTTTTTGATAGTGGTGGGACTATTGATATGAATCTCCTTGAGGCTGTTATGGGCGGTAAATCGCCGTATTTTCTATCCTTTGTCTTTGTACGAGGACAGAAAGTCCGCCATCTTTGCTGGTGTGGGGTTTTTGTTGTTTTGTTTGTTTTTTGTGAGTTTGTGATGTGTGTCTGTGAGATATTTCGGAGTTGTGGAAGATGACGTCATTACGAACAGCTATCCAGGTCACGTTTGCTTTATCATTCTGTATGAGCACTATTACGATCCACTTCGACCTGGCAGCAATACCGTCATACCAGTCAGATTTGGTATCAGCGCCACAAACCCAGATTTCCTACAGCAAAACTTGCTCGGCTGTTTTGTTTACGACTTCGGAAAGCAAGCTTTAGATGCCTCTTTGAACGAGTATTACCGAATTACAGTGTGTGCATGCACTGGAGACTATTGCAACCTGAACGTCAACCGGGCAAATTCATCTGGAAGTGTTAGTAGTGCTACTAGCAGAAGCACGAAACCGGTTACGAGTACAAGTACGCAACGCAGTACAACAGCTAGTCCAACAACAGCAGCCAGCAGTACAACCACTACTACTACCACTACGTCGACAAGAATCACGGCCGTCCATTCTAGCAGTTTAACAAGCACGACAACTACTACAACACCCACCACTACTCCAATAGCAACTCCAAAAGCAACAACCCTGGCTACAATAATCCCAATAACGTCAAGTGTAACTATCACAACTTCATCAACTATAGCAACACATCTCCAACTACTACTACCACTTCAACTCTCACCCCTGCCACAACTGGCACAACACCTACAACCACCGTCCCAACAACAACAACTACTTCCATTGAACAGGCAACAACAACAACCTCAACCAGTACAACTATAACTAGCACCACTACAACAACTACAACCACAACGCCAGTTCAGGGGACGTCGCCCGTCTTGAAACATGATGCCCAGGTATCCGTCCAGAACGGTTTATTTTTATTTGTATAGTCTTTAATGACATTGACTATATTTCGGTGAAAATATGACTCCTACTGCTATAGAATGTGCTGAACAAAACTACCGTCGGCTCTGCTCTGAAATCTATGTATGACATCATCAAGGCAGCTGGGAATAGCTTGAATTTTGTGGACATATATCACGTTTCTCTGATTGCGATGAATGCTGCAAATGTCTCACAGCTGACAGACTCTGTAAGCACACATTTCTGGGGCGCCCGTACCCGTGGCCCAGTGGATAAGGCGTCTGCTTAAAACGCTAGGGGTCCCGGGTTCGAGTCTCGCACAGTCGAGTCGATTAAAAGCACATGGCCTCTGCAAGGGATTTTTAAATTTTTAAAAAATAGTAGCTGCTAAATGAATGGATGACTTGCAGGATTTCAACTATTTCGTCGAATCCATTGACCTGTTGCTGAAATTGTCGACTGCAAAATTTACGGCAAGCCAGTCAGTGTTTGGCTCTTCACAAAGGTACAAATAAAAATTTGTACAATTTTTATTTAGGCCTACATTTCTTCTTGTATATTTTAGATATATGTACAGTATAAGTAGGCCGAGAGGCTGTAGCCTTTCTACTACTGTAAATTACTGTACGTACATAGATACATAGGCCTGCATTTTTTGTATATTCTTTATATGGTATTTCTATAGTTTTTTATATTACGCCACATTGATTATCGAGCTTACGATTATTCAATATTGGGCTATACACCAAAATATACAGTACCTATACGTATTTTGCCTTTATATCCCCACAGGTTCCTTTCATCTCTCGCAGCCATGTCCAGCAATTTGGCTGCCAACCAAAGTCAGTTCCTGAACGGAACCAATTTGGCGTTCACTTCCACAAGAAACCCATGCAACTTTTCAAGAAACAATAACGGAGGACAAACGTATCAATCTGGTCTAGCTGAGACGACGCAATCAGTTGGAAAGTACAGGGTATTAGAAAACAATGCTGGTGGAAGCAGCATGGGCCCAGATGTCAAAGCTGGAATTAAGCTGCCCCGCGATGTCGTTTGTAACTCAGGTAATATTGTTAATACGAATAGTATGTACGTACTCGTACAGTACACCAAATTGCTGTCACGGTTGACGGACAATAAATTTATTTCATTTATTATCGCCAGGGTCAATACCGTATTTACCTGTGCATAGCCCCCTATGCATAGCCCCCCCCTATGCATAGCCCCATATTGGCAAAACATAAAAAATGACCCATGCATAGCCCCCCCCCCCCCTATGCATAGCCCCATATGTACTGTACAGTACCTGAACTTACCTACATAAGCTGGTCATAAGGTACCCATAGCCACTCCCACACCAAGCTAAGATACCTATAAGCCTTCTTGGGGGTGTATTGTACTAGAATAACCCTGGTTTGACCTCAATTATGCCCTAAAACACGTGCTTTTGACCTAAAAATATGCCTCTACGCACCTTTTAAAAACATAAAAAATGTCCCATGCATACCCCCCCCCCCCCATATGCTTAGCCCCCCCCTATGCATAGCCCCATATAGGACCTCTCAATTTTTGCATAGCACAGGTAAATACGGTAATTGCGCTTCTCCAACAACAACGGAGCTTTCTGCTTTCATAAATTCTACTCCAAAAAGCCTAAGCCTAATCCAAAGTTTAAGCCTTAGCCTAAACCTAAACCTCAGTCCAAGCCCAAGCCCAAGCACAAGCCTATATTTAGGCCTAAGCATAAGCCTATGCCTAAGCCTCTGATACCGAAGTAGTGTCAGCCAGTGATTGCCCAATAGTCGTTAATACGGATACTAGAGAACAGGCTAACTGCTAATTTGTTTAGGTCAGGTCGTCAACTTTGCCATCTTTTCCAACCTGAAACTGTTCACATCTTCATCTGCTGGCAGAGCGATGGCATCCATCACAGATGAGCTTTCCAATGATTTTATCCTAGACAGCGCTGAAGTTCTGCCGACCAAAGCAAAACAAAACCAGCCGACCACGTCAAGAGATGCGTGTTTAAGAAAACATCGACCCGCTGTTCATTCCGTCGTTCACGCTTCGGTACTGCCTGATCAGTTTATCACATCGAGTGTCGATTCAAGTGAAAATTCCAGTGCTGTTCATCGTCGCTTACTGAAGAGTCCAGTGGTGATGACATTTCGAAAAGAAAAGGGCTATGAGGTGAGAAAAACAATAAAATAAACATTTCCTGAAAGAAGTTGGTGTCCACTTTTATTCCTTGACCAATATTCTCCAACCCCCCCCCCCCCCCGCACCAGTAGACATTTTACATTACATACGTATATACCTACTGTACATGGTACGTAATCAAATCACTGATAGCCATGTGTACATTTGCCTTTGCGTTTTGCAAAACGTTTTAGTGGACAAAACTTTTGCCGTTTTAGCAGCCGTTGCACTCGAAATTTGCTGCCGGTTTTTGGACCAACTTCAACTGGAGTACCCAGGGATGCAGTCAGCCAGTCACTGGAGCTGATGATGGGACACAGTTCTATTTCCAGTGCAACCATTTGACAGACTTCACATTGCTCGTTGTAAGCAACATGCCACAAATCTTTGAGAGCAAGACAAGACATGAAGTTTTACCAAATCTTGGAGGACAAGTACTGCTTCATCATCACTTTTTATTTTTAGGATGTAAGCGATAAGGACCCATCACTATGTGACCCCAGCCTGACGGTCACCGGCTACGTACTGTCAGCTTTGTCACTGTTGGGACTGGCAGTTGTGCTTTTCGTCCTAGTGATTGACATGTACGTAAGCAAACCTTTCTTGGTATTTGAATTTGACTCCTCAATGAGTGTTAGTGCATGTTATGTGACCTGCAGAAGTAAAAGTCGGCCCATGAACCGGAGCCAACGACGTGTGAACCAAGAAAACCTCACGAGTTTACCGTTCTTGCTCACTCTGTTCGTCTTCTTCCTTTTCTTCTGCCTCATGTCCGACAGGACCAATGTGGGCTTAACGGACGGAGGCTGCAACGCCATGGGTGCCGTCTTGTACACTCTCCTGCTCAGCATTATCTTACTGTCGGGATTTCAAGGCTTGATTTACATGAAACGATTCTACGACTGGTCCGGACGCTTCACATGGCTGCTGTTGCTCACCAAACCGTGGATGCTTTGCGTTGTTAGCATGGGTAAGATTTCTGTTACAACTGCACTGTACATACAAAGCAATACTGGGGCATTTTTAAAGGGGAACTCTCTGAAAATGTACATAATGCGTTTTTGTTGCAGGCGTTCCTTCACTTGTCACAATTATTCTTTGGTTCGTAGCCTCGGACTTCTTCAAACGAGAGGATTACTTGTAAGCTGGCCTCTTAGAATACTCGGTTCCTTTTCCTTCTTTAACCCCCTCCATAATCTCAGATGGCCGCCTGGCCGCATACACCCCTTGCAGCCACCCCGGCTACGGCCATGGCCACTCTTTTTGGCCCAGCCACCCCACGACTATGGTCGGACACGGCCGCAGGGTGGCCGCATTAGGCAAGAGGTGTACGGTATGCGGCCAGCCGGCCATCTGAGATAATGGAGGGGGTTCATTTCATCCCTCACTCTTATTCGTTCGTGCAACCAACATAACATGCACACTACGACAGAATGCAGCATTCCCCAACGTGTAATGCCTTGTTTATACCCTCTTTTACTTCCAGCTGCTGGATCCGTCCCACCCACATCGTGTTCGCCGTCGTCGTTCCACTGTGCGCGCTGGTGCTGATGGACCTGTTGATCACGCTTCTCATCGCCAAACAGGTCTTCTATTCTTCCCCCGCTCGCCACAAGAGCAGCGTGGCCCTGTCGAACAAAAGCGCCTCCGCCAGTCAACGGCGGCTGTTCTGGAGGAAAATTCTGCTGCTTATCATCATGCAGTTTATGCTGGGGCTTCCATGGGTAAGTACAGGGTGTCCCACGTAGACTTCCCTAACGATAGCCTTATAACTTCCCTAGATACTTGACTGACAGTAGATATCATGCTCACATTTTGCCACAAAGTATATGGCATTTTCTTGGGTTTTGGGGGCAAAATTTCAGCTTGATATCTCCTGTAATACGGAAGTTATAAGGCTGGATCGATAGAAAGGTCTACGTGGGACACCCTGTACATCGTATAGGTACCGTACGTACATTAGTGTACCTATGTAGTACCTACTGGTATAAGTATGTACTGTACGTAAATTTAATTGTGTCGTACGTAACTCGTTAGGTAACCATGGGAAAAAGTTGGCTATAAGGGTTAAGTCAAGCCGGACGTACAGGGTATAACCGTCCAACTTAACCCCAAAGCTCCATTGGGTCATACGCATTTGTAGCGCAGTGGTTCATTAGGCGTTTAGAGGTCCAAGTTCAATTCTCGCCTAAGTCATGCACATTATTAATTTCAGCTTCTCCAGTTCTTTACCATCGGAACGCCTCATCTCACCGCGTTTCACTACCTCTTCACCGTTGTCAACGGGTCTCAGGGCTTCGTGCTAGCCCTGCTGTTCCTGCTGAGCAAGTGGCACGAGTTTAAGCAGCGATTTTTGGGCGGGGACAGTTCTCAAGCGACTACCTCAAACATCAGCAAGCAGAAAATCAGCAAGACTGGTGGAGCAGTCACTACGAGCACATTTCTGCGCGAAAATAGCGAGCCAGCTTCCAGAAATGTGACCAAGAATTTATCATCTTCGGAAGAGTTTGACAAGCACTGGGTTTGGAGTGATGCCGAGAATCCTCCTTTGAATAATAGAAATTCCGTGAAGGGAAGTAGAAGAAGCAAGAACTCCCTGTTAAGATTTACGGATGCAAGCAAAATGTACCTACCGCCAACCGTTTTGTCGTCGAGTACTGAAGAGATACCGAATGATCCAATAATGTGACGAAGGAAGTGGATTATTTGTACATACACACCCTACAGGTGATTCATGATCACGTTTATTGTACGTGCAGTACCAAATCAATGCTGATGAAACTTTATTCTCTTGCATTTTGAAGAATTCCGTGACTAAACTGCAAAATCATGTAGGCTATTGCATACAAAAGAAGTCGATCAATATCGAGTAGGAAACCAGAACGAATCCAACATAGCCAAACATTTTTCCGCTCTCAATTAGCCGTGGATCTTCTGGGTCTAATAACCAGGGGCCAAACGAGCAGGTGGGCAATGGTCGCAGCTGCCTGGGGCGCCGGGAACTCCGGGTTCTCCTGGCTGACCGTCGTTGCCGGGACGGCCTGGCTGACCGGGTGTACCGCGGTTGCCCTGCGGGCCGGTGGGTCCCGGGCGTCCGTCGTTGCCGGGGCGACCTGGCTGGCCGGGTGGTCCGCGTGGTCCCTGGCGACCGGGTGCACCGGGGCGACCCTGAGGGGCGGGTGGGGCTGGGCGAAGCTGACCGGGCGCTCCGGGCTGGCCCTTTTGTCCTGGGTTTCCGCCGGGCCCTGGTGGTCCGGGGGGTCCGCGGGGTCCTCCGGCTCCTGGCTGACCGTCGTTGCCGGGCGGTCCCTGGTCTCCTGGGGCGCCGTCGTTGCCGCGTGGTCCCTGGGGTCCGGGGGGTCCTGGTGGGGCTTCGCAGGGGCACTGGTCGGGGAAGAGGGTGCGGGGGTCTGGGCCGGGTGGGGCGGCCTGGCCGCGTTCGCCGGTGCCGCCGCGGATGCCGGGGGCTCCGTCCACGCCGTCGCGACCGGGCGGGCCGGGGTTGCCGGGTGGGCCGCGGTGGCAGGTGCAGCAGGGTGGTCCGGGGGCTGGGGCCGGGCCGGGGCCGGGGCCTGGCTGCCATGGGTCTGGTTGCCAGGGGGCGGGGGCTGGCTGCCATGGGGCCGGGTCCCACTGGCGGCGAACGCGAAGCTGGTTGCCACTGCCGACCATCAGACGGGCGAGGCGCTCGCTACCGTCGGCGCCGGTGTCCACGTCCAGCATCTCCTTCCACATGGCGCGGGAGCGCGACTAAAATAAGAAACAGAATTTAAAATGACACCACTTTGGCCTTGCCTTTTCCGTTCTTTCCATTATCGCATTTTCTATGTACTGTATATTTGATTGCAATTCGTGGAATAAACTCAAGTAGAGCTTATCAAACTAACGACCGAAACAGTCGAGATCTTGAGAAAAGTAGGTAAGGTACTATGTAAGTACATGGTACAGTAGCTACGTACAGCAAACTGCACAACTGGTTGGTACAGTCGCAGTCATTTGTAGTACACACACGATATGCAAAAGCCCAGCTCATTTGTGTACTGATCACCCCGTGAGACCATTGGGTAAGCATTAGTCATCCATCATAACAACATCACTGCCCTTTTCATTGAAATGCCCCGTTTTTGAAGAAGAAAAGTTTCAATTGCATAGCTTACCTTGCAGAAGTCGATCTCCACTTGTACGGTGGCTTCCAGGGTCTGAACATAGTGGAAGACCAGTGGGAATGTGATGAGACAGCCAGTGATGGCAACGGTGCTGAATACGATGGCGCAGAAGGCCACGGAGCGAAGACTCTGCTTCTCCTCCATCCTTTAAATCCTCTCTTGAAACTCTTTTGCTCTCTTCTTCCTTCTCGTGTTTTTAAAGGCAACTGCTCTTCAACTTGACACACACCGCGGACTGAAAAGGGATGGGTGTTGTATGTAGATGAGAGACAAAGAAGGCGAATGAAATGACGACGCGATGCCCTACCAACTGGAATTTGGAACCGGCTTTTTGTCGTTGCAGACAGTCGCTCGCTACTGCTGGGCGCGTGTAAGTGACCCAGATTGATTCCTGTACACCAACCGGCAGTTGGGATTAGATCATACCGTAATCTATGGTGTATAACTGCTATCCACGTCAATTGAGCAGGGTGCATGATTCAAACTATTCATTCGTTTTGAAAACTTCTGACTTTTTGGGTTACTGTATTGTGCGTAAGTAATCAATTTTGCAATTCCTTTCTCAATTCTTTTTCCTCATTTCTTGGCGCAACTGAAGTAGGTTATAAGCCAGGCATTACAGCCGGCGCCGACGAGTATACGGTAGACTGACTTAAAACTGCATACCGCCGCCCTATGAGCTGTGTCTGTGCTGTGTGTTGTGTGTGTGTGCGTGCGTACGTATTCCCGTAGGGGTGTGAAAATGAAATTGATAGTACCACTGCAAAGCAAGCGTCTTTGCGAAGGCGAGAGAAGAAACGATGGTGCATGTCTTTACGTATGTACCACTGAAGTGTACAGGTTTTTCAAACGGTGGCAGGAGATGACTGGATGCACCAGAAAAGGGGAGCGATGGATGCGGTACAGGAATCTTCGGTTTTGCTCAAGCGTTGAGACGAATTTTCGGTATCGGTAGACCGTACTGATGACAAAACTCTTGCACTGTACTATGTACACGTACGACGTATGCTACGTACCTACTATGTAGGGTACGTGCCGTATGTTAGTATCAGACGGGTGTGCTGTAGTACTGTATGTACATAAAACAATGCATAGGTGGCATTTCCTGTTTCAATTGGTGCTGACACCACAGCGCTCAAAGCGAAGCCGGATGCCGCGCTATGAAGTGCACGTACAGTAGTACTGCACGTTTGCACGAACAACGTACGCTGTAAGTTATGGAGTACAGTAATGTACGCAACATTTAGTATGAATTCAAGTGGCAACACAGCTCATTGATGCGATAAAATTTACTTCCGAAAGTTAGAGGGAGGCGTTTTGCGCATGAAATTACCAAAAGCAATAAGTATACAAAAAATTGACGAGACTAATGCTAGCGTTTTCGCTTCATAAATAGGTGTACCTACAATACATTGTGTGGCTATATTGCTTTTGTTTTCGTTTCAAAAGATCATCCAGTACGCTTCATCGTCAAAACGCAAACTACAGCCGTCAAGGCGCTGCTCTTTAATAGCCAGGCGCCAAACGAGCCGGTGGACAATGCTCGCAGCTGCCAGGGGCGCCAGGGTTGCCCAGGGGGCCAGGCGCGCCAGGGTTGCCGCCGCGACCCGGTTGGCCAGGACGGCCAGGGTCTCCCTGGGCGCCGGGGGTGCCAGGGCGTCCGTCGTTGCCTGGTCTGCCCGGTTCCCCGGGGACTCCGGGTCCTCCCGGGCGTCCGGGGGCACCGGGTCTCCCGGGTGGCGCGGGTGGGGCCGGGCGCAGCTCTCCGTTGGGTCCGGGTGGTCCTTTGGGTCCGGGGTTGCCTGGTTGACCGGGTGGGCCGGGTGGTCCCTTCGGCCCTGGTTCTCCGGGTCGACCGTCGGTGCCGGGTGGTCCGCCGTCCCCGGGGGCTCCGTCGGGTCCTCGCGGCCCTGGTGCACCGGGTGGGCCTGGTGGGGCTTCGCAGGGGCACTGCTCCGGGTACCGCGGGCCCAGATCCGGTTGCACCGGCGCCGGGTCTCCTCGGGGTCCGGTGGCGCCGCGAAGGCCGGGGGCACCGTCGGCTCCGTCTCTGCCCGGTACACCGGGTGGGCCGGGTGGACCACGGTGGCAGGTGCAGCCTAAGCAAAACGTGCATAGATTAAGACAACCGTGAGTACAGTACATGCCATCGTGCGAGTTTAACCTAGCTATCTGTCCCCCGGGTTAGCACATTATATGGTGTGTTTCTAAAGAGGCATACGGGATCGATTCCTTTCGGTCCGATTCCCAATTCACCCTTTCCCCCTCCTTTCGAAGCCCGGCAGTCGGCAGAAACATGCACGTACGTATCACAAAACGCGGCACCACAACACAAAACGCAACCGGGCGTCTTACAAGGAGCGGCTCCGGGTCCGGGTCCGAATCCAGGGCCGGGTCCGAAGCCGGGACCCGGCTGGAATCCCTGGACTTCCTCGTCGCGAATGGCGTAGGTGTCCGCGACGTCGTCGTCTTCGCCGGCGAAATCGCGCAGCTTCCGCTGCATCCAGAACTGGACGTCCACGCTGCGACGCAGACGCACGGCCGCCTCGCGGTTGCCAGGGATCGTCAGCATCTCCTTCCACATGTCACGGGCGCGGGTCTGATAGAGAAGGAAAAACAGCCGTATTTATTTCGTATTTGGAAAGACTATGCCTAAAAGCCTAAGCCTAAAAGACCTAAGCGAAGAAGGTGGATTTCTCGCCTTTTCTGCTCCTTTCATCGCAGCCGATCTACATATCTCTTTCGATTTTCACGTACATTTCTATGCAAAAGACTAAGGCTAATGGGGGTACTCAATTTTGTCCCTTTATTTTATTTATTTATTTATATATTTATATATTTATTTATTTAGTTTTTTATTTTCTATGAGCTGCACAGTACAGTACCTATTTTATTCTATTTTTGTTTACACATTTTTATTTACTTCCTCACCTTGCAAAAGTCGATCTCCACCTGCACAGACGACTCCAGCGTCTGCACGTAGTGGAAGACCAGCGGGAAGGTGATCAGGCATCCCGTGATCGCGACAGTGCTGAACACGATAGCCGCGAATGCGACCGGACGCAGACTCTGCTGCACTTCTTTCTCACTCATTCTTGACACCGCTTATCTATTCTTGGTAGCTTGCAGATAGAAATACTCTTAAAACCCGACCGTCCACTGGTCTGCAATTTTTCGAGGACAACAAAGGAGCAGTGTGTAAAGTTTTGCGCTCGATTTTATGGAAAGGAAAAGGGAGATCGGTGGAAACGCTCCGATTCTTTCGCCTGCAGGAATTCCGTTATGTTATTCTCCTTTCGGCCAGTTGTAGTGTTGGTTGAATGTGGACGGACTTTGGGCAGAGAGAAGAAGAA
>JASAMW010004374.1:0-27383 GCA_030247985.1 Epsilonema sp. ZAB3_2 | reverse complement strand
CCTACTGTACCTACTCTTAACTAGCGGGATGCATTTGTGACCCTCTCTTCTCTACTACTCTTTTTCCCCTTTCTCTTTTCAGAAGTGGCACTTCCTCCTTCTCCTCCTCCTCCTCCTCCTCCTTCCTCTCCGTGCTTCCTCTGCCGTGCGTGGGTGTGGAGCGGTGTCCGGTGGTGGTGCGGGCGGTGCTGCCCCCCTGCGGCGTCGTCCGTCGCCCCCTCCCCGCCCTCTTCCGCCTGCGCAACCTCGCCGACTCCGTCCTCGAACTACACGCCACCCTGGAGGCGGCGGAAGGATTCATGTTCTCGGGACAGAAACAGGTACTACTGGACGTAGGTAGGTACTTACCACCTGTGTGTGTGTACTGAAATGTACCTACCTGCGTACGCATTTAAAAGGTAGGGTACATACTGTACATGGTCGTGCTGTGACGAGCAGAATGCGACGTTCATGAGTAGGTGTGCAGCATGAGGGTGTACGTGTACGTGTGGGGTAGGTAGGTTGCGAAAGTGTGGATTGCGAAAGCGTGAACCTCATGTACAGTATGTTATGTTATGTTATGTTATGCAGCGCAAGCTAATAGTACCTACTATAAGCACCTACGTAGAATGCGCAACCGATACCGCATTTAGGAGCATTCTTGTTGTAGTCCCATCTCTATCCTCGCTCTCTTATGTCCGCTTATCTTCCTGTTTGTCTGTTGTTCAGTTGCAAATGCGCATGTTGCCGGGTTCGTCTCGTCATCTGGACTTCGTGCTGTTTCCACTGGTGGCGGGTCAGTCGACGCTGCCCCTGCTACGTCTGTCCAGTCCCGCCTATCCGCAGGAAACACTGGACAAACTGTCCCAGCGCTCTGTGCCCAGAAGTCTCTTTGTCATGGTACGGTTACGGTACCGGTACGGTAGGCGCATGTTTGCCCCTTTGCTGCCCTATACTGTAAAGCTTCGTGTACAACCCTGGGGGATAAAAATCGTAAGTTGGTCGCCGATTTGAGGGGTTTTATACACGAGGGGGTTATACACGAGACAAAGCAATATGTGCCAAATCATCACTACATGATCTTGCACTAGTGGCGTGTTTTAGGCGTTTTCAAAATATTGGTTGGAGGGGGGAGATAAAAATTATTAGTCGTCACCAAATAGGGGGTTATATATGAGAGGGAGGTTATATTCGAAGGGGGTATACACGAAGCTTCACAGTGCCCTACTGTACTGTACTTACTTGGTGTAATATGAAAGTATGCGCTGTACATACATACGTCATCCGTTTTTTCAGCCGTTTGCCAAAGATCTTTGACGACTTCCATGCTTGCTCAAAATGGGAAACTTGCTGCAATTCACATGAAAGAAAAATGATATACAGGTTTATTATTGTGTGTTCTCTCTCAAAATATTTCCTGAAATAATACACTTCTTCATGAATGAATGGGAGCGGTCGGTTACGGTGTTGGCAGCAGGTATTTTTTGGCCTATCTTTTGTTTTCTAGAGTCAGTTTTTTTCAGTATCGTGCCAAACTTGTTTTTTGTTTCTTTGCTATTTTTGTGACTGTTTATTGCGGTTGTAAAACAGGGAGCGATAATATAATTTCATTTGCATACCTACACGTACTGTACGTTCGGTTACATGTTGCATGCATTGTTGGTGGTATGATAGGTGGATACATACTTGTACCACCTACATAGGGTACGTATGTATGTACGTACGTACCTAAAACTAAGGCGCCATCCCAGACAAACTTGTTTCTCTTTGTCGTGGGTGTTTACCACGCACCTTGTATCAGGCTATCAGCTGTTTTATCATCAAGTAGGTATTACTCGGCACAGCCAATGGATAATCGCACGCAAGAAAGATTACAGTACTGTACACGACCTGTCACTAGTGCGCTACACACGTGGTGAGCTCATTGTGAATTGAATGTATTGAAGAGTAGGGACATTATTGGTGAATTCAGCGTGAGTTGACATGTTTGTGAACATATGAATATAAATTTCCCGCGTGGGAGCAGGTGAGAATGGTCGGTCAACCCGCAAAACTGAACTTGGAAGCATTCCGACATATCTAGGAGTACATGAACTATGTACTCCTAAATTGTCTACGTATGGTTCATGTACTCCTAGATACGTCAGACGTACGGACGTCTGGTGAACGCGGCATCACCGTGAGTTTACTCACCCACGTGTGTGACGCACTACTGCGCCATGCTTTGTGGTTGGTGGTCGCATCCGGTTCTGTGGCGGGAAGATTCTTAGGGCGATCGTACGATGTCGGGCAACGAATCGTGACAAAAGCGACAATAATATACAGTGGGCGGGCGGAAAAAGTTTGGATCTGTGGCTAGGCTATGGGGTGTGATTGACGACTGTTTAAATGACGTCGTGCAAACGGTTAAGGTCATCGGCTTTTGTGGCGACATTAGAACTCGCTTTTCCACTGACTGCTACCTACAGGGAATCCACATTCCTTCTGAGGAAGTGGTTCAGCTGTCGGCTGTTTTGCTTTGCGGCCTTGGTTGTTTGGTCTCTCTCTCTCTCTTCGCGCATACAAACCCCAGAAAGAAATCAACAATCATGAATTGAACAGTTGTTGGGAAAAGTGCAAAATTCGGCGCTGGTTTGTTGTGGGGTTAGTACCGTAGTACTTTGAGTCTGTTCCCAAACTTTCCCCATTTCTAGGTGTACGTACGACTTTATGTACCGAACAGTGCCGCAGACTCATCTGAACTTTAACGAAAACTTGGAGGTCCAGGGGTATGCGGCAACCATAAATTGTAAGACAAGTCGCCCTGACAAGATAAGCAAAAGCCCGGGCTGACTAGAGCACAACGGCGACATTGCCTCTCTAAGCTCATATTACAATGCGGTTTTTTGCATTATGTAGCCAAGGCTTCAAATTAGAGACAGACAAAATTTCATGATTCTACTTCAATTAGAACTGGTTCAAAACAGCAATATTCTCTATCCACCAATTTCTATGGACTTTTCCCCCAAATAAACAAAACTCGGAACATTTTCTGGCATAGTTACTATCAACCCCTGCCAATTTTGCTCTAAGTGGCTCATAGAAATCCACATGGCAAGAGAACTTGACGTGTGGACGTCAGTTCAAAGTCTGGAAGCGTAAATACAAATTTGAGTTATCTTAAAGGGCGGATGCGGCAAAGATTTGTCCATAGTGAAGGCGAGGATCGATTTTTCAGATTTCCTTCGGTGAACCTATGCAGTTTTACATGCTGAATCGATCCCACCCCCATGTCTCGATGCGATTTTGCCTCCTCGCAGAGAAACCCCACTTGCAAAGGGCGTTTCGCAACGTTTTCGTGCAATTTATTGCGAAACGCCCTTTACAAGTGGGGTTTCTCTGCGAGGAGGCAAAATCGCGTCGAGACATGGGGGTGGGATCGATTCAGCATGTAAAACTGCATAGGTTCACCGAAGGAAATTTGAAAAATCGATCCTCGCCTTCACTATGGGCAAATCTTTGCCGCATCTGCCCTTTAAGGTCTCACACTATAGTTTCGGAGCCAACTTTGAGGCTTCGTCGTAGCCGTTGTACGCAAGATAAAAGTGATCCGTCATAATGTGAATAAAGTATCATTCTTCCTCTACACGTACACCAAACGGCAGCGCCAAAGCTCTTGTATTCGGCGCAGTACGACACGCCAAAGAACACCATAAAAACCATGCGATTTGGGTGTTCCGAAGGAACCACTGGGTATTTTTCAACATGCGGCACACCATTCAACGCGTCTTGACGAGAGGAATCGATCGGTACCTGCGGCGCCTCTCTACGTTGCCTCTACGCAAAGTTATCCAAGAAAAACGTGTTTGAAAAAGTTATCGTTTCAATCAAGAATAGCGCCACGGAGAGGCCGTTTCAAGAGGCGCTCTATGGCGCGTCAAAGAGATCGTGTAACAAGCTTTCGATCGATATCTTGATCTCCTCTCAACTCGCTTTCGTTGGCTCAGGAGAGCCTGGACCGAATTTATCAAGAAGTCCATGCATAGACAGTTGTCCCTGCATAGTACGAAGACGAGCGCAGAGAGCGCGACTGGAGCGGAAACAGCGAACGGAAAACAAGCAGACGGATGATCGTATGGTGTCAGGAAGTGAAAACAGCTGGAATTATACAGGGTGTCCCACGTAGACCTATCGAACGATCCAGCCTTATAACTTCCGTATTACAGTAGTTATCAAGGTGAAATTTTGTCCCCAGAAACCCAAGAATATACCATTTGTTGTGGCAAAATTTGAGCCAGAGAGGTCAACTAGGGATGAAATTACAGGCTTGGAAATGTTGGACCCTGTTTTTAGCACTTTCCGCACTGAGCATGGTTTTAATATTGAAATCTTCTGCTCAGCATGGTCAAGCAGCTCATCCAACATGGAAATATGGCGGAGCAACAATGGCTGAGCGTCATCACGGTCTAGAACACAAAGAATACAAAAATACAGGCGATTTACCACCCATAACAGCTTTCTGAAGCTGTCGAGGTCAATAGCGGCACCACTGATTTCAAAATGTTGAAAAATGTGGTCACAAATTTGCAAGCTCGTAATTTCATTCCTAGTTGACCTATCTGGCTCAAATTTTGCCACAATAAATGGTATTTTCTTGGGTTTCTGGGGACAAAATTTCAGCTTGATATCTACTGTAATACGGAAGTTATTAGGCTGGATCGTTCGATAGGTCTACGTGGGACACCCTGTATATCACCAGATACTTCAGTAGTAGTACAGGAGTCCACGGCTCAGAGATCTATAGTGTGAGACCTTAACAACGCAATTCTACAGTACTGAGGAAAAAACTGCAAAAACGGGACCGAAATTTTGAAGGACAATAAAACCATAACCAATGGAGCTACGCGGATGAAATTTTGCCTGTGTCTAAGTTGAAGCCTTGGCTACATAATAGAAAAAACCGCATTGAAATCTGAGCTTTAGCTCGAGAGTTATTACCGCGGAAAGCCCCGGAGTTTATTATGGGACACTCTGTATGTACATTAGCGGAAAGATGTTGGGTACTCTGGGGTAAACCCGGACACCAAGTATATCTCAGCAATCATGAGAAAGGTTAAAGGGGAACTTTGCGCGGAAAATTCGGGGTAAGGCCACACACATCATTAGATAGAGCATAAAAAATGCTGCAAAACGCACCAAGTTCCATCCCTCTACATTGTGTCGTTCTTGAGTTACAGGCAAAAATTGATCTGTGAATGGGAAAATGCACGCGAGAGCATGTAGCTCGCTAACCAGTGCACTGATCGGAATAATTTTGCTGCCACCGTGTGCTCCGTGTTGAGTTCTACATTTTTCTTGTATAAAGTTTTGCTGTATCTTCACTGCCTGTGGCATGGGAAACCAAAAACCGTGTGTAATTGCGCTGTTAAACACATTTCATAGGTCCATGAAATAATGTGTTTAACAGCGCAATTACACACGGTTTTTGGCTTCCCATGCCACAGGCAGTGAAGATACAGCAAAACTTTATACAACAAAAAGGTAGAACTCAACACGGAGCATATGGTGGTAGCAAAATTATGCCGATTGGTGTAATGGTTAGCGAGCTACATGCTCTCGCGTGCATTTTCCCGTTCACAGATCAATTTTTGCCTGTAACTCAAGAACGACGCAACGTAGAGGGACGGGACTTGGTGCGTTTTGCAGCATTTTTTATGCTCTATCTAATGATGTGTGTGTGGCCTTACCCCGAATTTTCCGCGCAAAGTTCCCCTTTAAGACAAGTATCCTTTACCAATCGATTCCTTGAACTCTCCTCTTTCAAATGAGCTACCATGTTCATCTTGCTGAAGCGGCAAGTTCAGAAATGCTTACCTAGGTGTCCGAGTTTACCCCACAACCTACTAGACTGGACCGCCCCAACTTTATATGTAAAGGTATACCCCAGGGTAGGCTCCATGACGACGACTGGACGAGTGTTGAGGTGACAGCTGCTAGTCGGCGGGTGTTCCTGTCTAGTAGCTTCGCCCCTCGGGCTCCCGACTGCGGCTGGGTAGTCTACCGCTACGTCAACACAATGTGTAGACACGCGCCTAATGAATGACCAAACTTTTCGAACTGACATCGATCGGGGGGTAAAACTGTTTCGCGAACACGGGACAGCTGGACTCATTTATCTTGACGAACGCAGATAGGTTAGACATTGCAAGCTGATTACTGAAAGGGTTCACTCCACGACCCCAGAGCAGAATTTAGGGAGCAGTCGATAAATTATAGCCCACCCCAGACGGCTAACTCGTTTTTGTATGGGGTGGTTTGTCGCACATTTAGGTTGGGTATACGGTAGCCCATGCGTTGTGTGCAAGCAAAGATTGGTCAGTTGCAAGTTGAAATGTAGTGCTTGCTGTCACGTTCTTCTGTGCGTAGCTGTCTGTACGTATACATTCTACATTAGCTGTAGGTTTAGCTATGCCTGGACGGAGTTACTTTAGATCTTGTGCACTTTTTGCTTCCGTGATGAATTGTTTGTTTCACATTCCGACGATGGTGTGCAGCAGTAAAAAGTGCAACTGTCTGATTTGTTTGGAGGGGCTGTCAGATTTGTTTTGTCTTGTGCCATGCGGTACCCTGTTCCGCAATAAGCCACCACTTCAACATATAGGTAGCTTTTCTTGTGCTTTTGTAAGGTACTACGGGGTAAACGGAGCAGAGTGAAAATTCGAACGTACAGTACGTACGTACGTAGTGTATGTAGCTTTCCAGCTATTGCAGCTCATCACTAACAGCTGAGTACTGTACACAGCCAAATCTCGCGCAATAAACTGGACCCAGTTGCATTTGTCTCAAAATCTTTGTGTCCGGCTTTTCCCCTGACGGTTTTACCCCGCAGTACCCTACTCCACTGCTGCAACGCATCATTGTTTTCTTTGTTTTTAAGGTGACTTTATTTCATACGGCAGATCAGGGAATGCGAATTGTGTAGCGAAGGTTGGTAAATGTTTGCAAGCATTTCTTCTTCCATCCAAGTGTCCTCAAGCGGTTGGAGTATGCGCAGTAAAAGAGCGAAAGTTAGTTCAAACAACAGCTTGGTGGTCGTCCAGCGAGCGACGAGGTTGCCTTTCCCAGATGGTCAACAAAACACCTTGGAAAAACACTTCTAAAAGGCTACCCCTATCTTAGAAATAGGCCTATATAAGAATTTAGGAATCTTTCTCTGGTTACAGCTGAGTGAGTTGAGCAGTGAGTGATTTAGAGAGGTTTCTTGAGGTGGACAGAAAGAAAAGGAATGTGTGAATCGGCTTAGGGAACTCCTTGCAATCACCGCGCATGAATGAGTCAGAAGCAATAGCTACTGTATGTAGGTTTATGAACAAGCAGTCCAAACAAAACAGCTGATCGTTCTCTATAGGTAGCTCTTGGGTACACAATTGACTGCACGGGCCACTTCTATCCAGGAATACCGCCATTGTAGGCATTTTTATTGCGCAGATATTCTCTTTTCATTGCTTTTCTGACCTTTGTGAAGGTTGTCCTTCAACAAGCATGCGCTACTCTGATTTATTTTTTTTCAAAATCGGAACACATACCGAATAATGGTAAAGATCACGGACGGTTTTTTGCCAAAATTTGGTCTCCTTTTCGAGTAATTACGGGAAAAATGAGCGCGTGCGTTTGGGACTGTGTAGTCGTGCAGAAGTGAGGAACGCCATCATGATCAGTGTCATCTGGGGATAGCGGCCATTTGCAATGCCGTGGTTATAATAGGACGCAAGGATCTGGTATACGGTAGCTATGTAGTCGTATGAGTCGAAGGGAATCAAGAAACCAAACGCAAAAACTCTGGGAGAATATGGAGGACGTTTCGGCGAGTCTTTTCAGTCTCGAGGGAGGCGGGGCACAGCGTCGCTTTTCTTCGAGAAAAAGTCTACAATCCTCCTTGCGATAGGGTAGCGTGGGGCAAACCCGCCCATGAGGGAAATCCGCCCACCTATGACGCTTTTACCCCCATTAGGCAGGCCTAGGTTGTCAAGTTATGGCTAGGAACGAAGAAACAGAGGCAGAAAAGCCATGTTTTGAATGGGGGTAAAGCGCCATACGTAGGTGGGCAGATTTGCCCCATGCTACCCTACAACGTGGATCACCTTTGGATCTGGGCTGAGCATCTTTTCCGCTGTCTTCTGCGCGTGCATAAACTGCGCATCTTCTGTTGTCTTCTTATCTTTATCTCCCGGGAGGCGATGGATCCTGGCCATACTATCCCATCCCGTGCAAATCTTTTTACAGGAAAAGGCGTGGTCGCATACCAACAAGAATAGGTCCGGTCTCATCAATCTGCAGCTCTTTTTAAAGCGTGCGTACTTAAAAGTACAGTATATCTTTCATCCTGTGTCCTTGTCGTTCGCCTAGTCAGATAAACATAGCGCTGGAGGGTATTCTGTGTCTTCCTGCATACGTACCGGTATTTCTCCAGTAGTGGCTGCTAGCCGCTTGGGGGGGGGGGGGGGGGGGGGGGGGGGGGGGGGGGGGGGGGGTTTTTTGTTTTTTTTGTTTTGGGGGGGGGGGGGGGGGGGGGGTGGGGGGGCGGAGGGGGCCTGCCGTTCTTGTGTGGTCGAAAAAGGCGAAGGGAAACGCGCGCGGAGTGCGACCTTTTGCCGCGCGAAATATTCCGGCGCTCCTTCTGTCTTTCGCCTCCGACCAATCAACGTGGAGGTCACGTGCGGCCCAGCTGATTTCGGCGTGCAAAATTACACGTATGTACGGGCGGGCATTTTAACAAAGGCGTTCTCTTGATCATACTACGTACGCAGCGGTTGGTGTAATATCTGGGCGAGCTGAAAAGTTTCTTTACAACAACTACTACTTACGTGTTAACAACCGCTGTTTACCCCCTTGTTTACGTACGTACGCGTAAAAAGTGCGGTGGGCAGATTAGATTCTCTGCAGGTTAGTTTAGTACGTACTACTCGCCAGTCTGTACGGAGACACGAATACTGTATACTGCATATGCCTGGCTGCAACGGTGGCGTGCATGATCATACTTCACACATCGACGGTCGCAGTTTAAGTGGCAGATTGTTCTTGAAAGTTAAGGCGATTGCGTGCGAACAGAACCACGATACACGCAACTACTGACGACGACGACTCATACGATACTTAACTCTCAAGAAACGGCGTTCTTCCCAGGTTTTCCCCGTGTCGTTTGCGTTTCTCGTCATAGTATCAGTCTTCGTTACTTCATTCTTCTCTGCCTATTTTACAGTACGTGACACTGCAGTGTGACACGTAGTACGTACATACGTAGTGCGGTCGGTCGCTACACGATACAGTCATACAACCCAGATTGTACCTCCCTACCAGTCGTCGGAATTTCCTGCAGATTGTGGCAGCCAGCGGTTCTTGGGTGTTGGTTCAGGAACTGTCGTCGAGTGTTACGTCGGATTACTATCGTTGCTGCGGCGTGTGTGACATTCTTCGCCTTGCCCGCACTCTGCAACATTCTACGTACTTCTGGTAAATCCTCTCTTTCTTCTCTCTCTTCCTGTCAACCGCAACAAACACGTGAGTTGGACGCCTCGTGTACCAGTGCTGGCTGCTGCTGCTGCATTGCATCCATAATTGCAATCAAGTTCAACCGTCAGCGATAGGTGCCTACCTGCATGAGAATCAGAACTAGCCAAGCCGCTGCATACTATCTTGCACCGGCGTTTTGTTAGCAACCAAGAACGGACACAGTGTTGCCGGCAATATTGTAATCCCGATTCAGTAGCCATGGCTTCTGCTGCAGTCACTGCCCACCATAACTCCTGCTGCCTGCCCAGTACTAGACTATTCTTCCTCTGCACAGCTCTTTCCCTCCTGCTATTGCTTCTCGTCCAACTGGATCACAGCAACTCTGTACTTGCAACGGGGGAAGCTGACCCAATGTTGGACAGTGACCTGCAGGTTCTCAAGGATGCAATCGGCAATGAAGATGCGTTCTCATCTTCGTCGTCTCAGTTAGTGGAGCTTCAAAGGTCCAAAAGGGAGACCACGGGTGGTGGGTGGCGCGAGCATAGACACCACGGGCGGCGACATCGCAAGCGACACACGGGGAGTGGCGGACACCATCACCGCAGACACTCGGCAGAGAACGAGCCAGGCGGCACATCGTCGACTTCATCGCGACTGCTGGAGCGCCAGAAATGGGTGCCGCGGTCAGATGTGGATCAGGGTGGTTCAGGCGGCGTGGTCACCTACCCCAAAGGTTCCACCCTGGCCAGCAACGCCACCCTGGAGCGATACGCGCAGGAGAACTGTTCCGCCTGCATTTTACGGGAGGAGGGCAAGTGGGCGCGATTGGAACAGCTCAAGGATCGTCTGTTGATCGGCCTGTTCGGCTCCACGCGCAACAGGCCGCGAGTGAACGCGACTCGCGAGCTGCCCGCGGTGGGTCTGCGGCAGGGTGGCCCCGTGGGGGGCCTGGTCAGACAGTACGGCCTGCAGAGCGATGGCGCCGGGGGCGGGATGCACGGCCATCTCTTTCGACCCACGAGCGAAGAGGAAGATATCATCGCAACCACGGAACGGGTGTGGAGTTTCGCCAGAGAACGTAAGCTATACTCGCAGCTTTACACACGTACATACTACGTGTACCTCCACATGTGTACTGTGCACGGCTCAGGATAGCAGTATGCCTGTATTGGTACTATGGGCGCAAAAACTTTTACGTAAAGTGAGACGTTTTTCTCGGTCTTATTCGCAGTAGTACGTTATTTCTTCTCCGCATTTTTTCCCCAGTGCGATGACCAATGAGTCATCGATCTATTCGTTGCTCAGCTCGGCCTTCTGCATGCATTTGGTATGCACAACCATTTGCGTAATGCGTAGCAAGCTGCAAGCATATGTACATACATACACAACACTCGTCAACCTGTGCCTAAACGGGGAACTGTGAGATATGATTGGGTAATTATATTTCTCCAATGGGTTCCTCTCTGAGAACTCCATCTGCTGCAGGTTAGTGTTGATCACCACCTGGTGATTGGTACATACGATACATATTGGAGGTCTGCTGATGACATGTCGTCTAGCCTACCGTAATTTTTGGGTTGTTTACGTCTGGGACTGCGCCTTTCTTGCATGATGGAATTGCCGATAGCGTATCGATACCTATTCGATAATATAGTACTGATTGATACCGTGATTCCGCTACTGATAGGTCGTAGGTAGGTAGCGTTCGGGTAAAAAAATGTGGTGGTTGACCTTGCTGCCTCGACCGTCTACTGTAAAACGCATAAATTTGTGAAGGAAAAAAGATATTTCCTAAATTTCAAACCTTATCCTAAATGAAATATTCACGCTGACGGGAACCAATCCAACTTTCCAAATGAGATCTTTCGTTCAATTTAATTTATGCACATACCTTATACGAAACGTGGAAACCACATTGGTTGCCTATTTTGTGTAATCTAATCTCCCAAATTGAAGCAGCTTACAGTATACTTTGACTGCTTTTCTCTTTGCGGCCCGACGGACTTGGCGCCCACGCCCGAAATGTCCGGAAAGAGTTCCGTTTGGCATGCTTCCCGCGATTCGACACGTAATGT
This sequence comes from Epsilonema sp. ZAB3_2, assembly GCA_030247985.1. Lineage (NCBI taxonomy): Eukaryota > Metazoa > Nematoda > Chromadorea > Desmodorida > Epsilonematidae > Epsilonema > Epsilonema sp. ZAB3_2. Next base: position 15,840 of record JASAMW010004374.1, on the reverse strand, counting down.
TTCAGTACTATGCGCGCCATGGGGTTTTGGAGGCATGGGGTTTGCACCCTATTACGCACAAGGCAATGGAGAGATGGTGGTTGCGCAGGCACAATTTATGCCATCCGCATGTCTTCCTTGATCCGTTGATGAGCTCGAGCCAAAAATTTTTGAGGCAGTCGAAGGTTACGACCTTGCCCTTTTTCGCTCTTCACCGCATCTGCAATTATTACTATGCGGACATGCCACACAAACTTCCTTTGTAGGCAATCATCATCTGCTGGGCTGCATAATTCTTTCCAAACGTACGTATGTAGGTACACAACACAGGTACATACTACGTTTCGTACGTATGCCTTATACCTGCTACCTGTATGTGTTATGCACTCTTTCCTTGGGCTCTGACTCAATCTGACGTGACGATTTCTTTCATTTTATGCGCTGATCCACCGCAAGATTTATCTTTTGCAAAATCTACCTGGGGCCAAACTGACTGCGCAATGACTATTGTATGGAGCTACGCAATGGGGTACATGTACAATGGGTACACACGGAACGGATGCGGTAGCCGTATTTTATGGCACCAGCTGGTACCCGTGGTACATGGGGCAAAAAAGCCCACGATTGTTGAAAAACCGGGCTTTTGTTGGAAGGAATGTTGAGCTTGGTATTGAGGAAGTTGGAGCACGCTTCTTACAAGATGTTTGCATTTAGTTGCTATGCAGTGTACACAGTTGTACGTTATACAGTGCATGTTGATACTGGGTGTCTATGGTATCCAAACAAACATGATGACAGTGCACGTAAAAGCAAGGCCTAACAACAGGAAGTGTAGGGGGCTAAAGTACAAAGTGGAGACATGAATAGCGCTATTTATTGTTGACAAGTTATGGGTTCATGACTGTCAGGATACAGTAGTCCCACATTGCTGCCGTGCATTACGATAAATAGCAAGCATAAGAGGGAGAGGCGCATTTTTCTGCTGAAGCATCTTTGCAAAATTTGACACTTTTGGTATGCGCGAGGAGAGGAAAGGGAGAAGAATGTTTACCACTTGAAGCATAAGAGGGAGAAGCTCGGATGACCAATGACCGGGGGAACTTTTTGAAGGATCTGTGGAGTGGGCCACAATAAAATAGGAGCATAAGTCAGAGGCTACTTAGGGAATGCGTAGGGTACTATGGGGTAAACCCGGCCACCTAAAGCTCATGTGAACTTGCTGCTTCAGCAAATGATGAACCAAATAGCTCATTTGAAAGAGGAGAGATCAAGGAATCGATTGATGCCATATTTGTCTCATTCGGTCCATTGGTTGCTGAGCGATATGCCGCCCTGAAAAACTTAGGTGGCCAGATTTTCGCCTGGTCGGTGTTACCCCATTGTACCCTATCCCTACATTGTTGCTGAGTTCTTTTCTGCGTATAACGAACGGGTACGTAAAACTTTGGCAGCACTTGCCCAATTTGCCCAATACGGTTGGCGCTGCTGCATTTGTACGCCAAAAGAGAGGAGAGACTATTTGGTCACTGTGGCACCGCAGTACCCTCTCTGCCAGTCTGTGTCTGTCTTAAATCGGGGCTAATCTCCGATAACTTGGGAAAAAGTTGAGTGGGGGTCGATGAAGGCAAGATACGATTACGTCTGCGATGCGTAAATTAGCCGTAATAGAACAATAGAAGTGGCAGCCGCCAAACTCTGGGAAATTCGCGGAAAAAGAAGGAGAGGAGAGGAGGGAACATAATCCGGTGCGCTAATTGATTGTCGATCAACGACCCTAACAACTTGCGCAAACAAACTCTCCCTTTCACACGCAATTAGCGGCATAAAGTGGACAGTGGCCGACGTTTCTTCTTTGTTGCGCCGCCATGCTGTAATGAGCTGTCGGTTGGCGGAAAAATCAAATACTGACCGCATACGGCGCTTTTATGGCGATTGGATTAAGGTACTATCAAAAAATAGCTGGTTGCCAGTTAATTTCGCCGTGGTCAAGTAATTTATCAGGCGGCACATGTTTGGCATGCACAATGCAGCGGCATGTTACATACATAACATAGCACGTACACAGTATACGAAACAGCATATTGAAATATGCACGTACATAGCAGCACAGTAATTAATCCGGAATTATAATTGAGCTTTTCGATTTTTTGCTTCACATTACCTTACAACATCCATAGATACATGTACGTAGTACTTACACGTACGTACAGTACGATTTCTTCATACGTTACGTGCACAGTCGTGTCCGTACTCCATATGCCATGTACAGTTACAGGACGGAGTACTGTATGGGATACTAGTATCCCGGGATAGCCTACTTGAAGGTTGAAATCGGAGGCTTTTATTTTTAGCGCCGGCGAGCTTCAACGAAAGTGAAAAGCTGGGTGAGAAGGTGGCGTACTTTGAGTTTTCGGCGGACACCAAGCGCAATCGGGTCAACTCCGCCAAGCTCAACGTGTATCTGCGGCGACCTCGACTGGACATCAATGACGTCACCACCCAGATCACCGTAGAAGTCTACGAGTACGACAGCAGGAAAAAAGTGAGCAGGGTGCTGGTGCTTTTTATGTCTGTTGGTGGTGCTGGTACATACGTACATTATTCGTCTTACACGATACTGTATTGCGACGCGCTTTCTCAACCCTACCCCAAAACCCTCAAATCCTGAGAAAATACTTACTGTACATCCCCCTCCGCATAGACACACCGAAAAAATCCGGGCGCTGTCTATGCGCCGCGTGCTAGTGCGGCGCGCGCGCGTAGACAGTTGCGAAAGTAGCGGACTAGAATTTGGCGCGCATTTCGCAACTGTCTACGTGCGCGCGCCGCACTTTGTACGCGGCGCATAGACAGCGCCCGTTTATTTTCGGTGTGTCTATGCGGAGGGGGATGTAAGTATTTTCTCAGAATTTCATGGAATAGCGCGTGCGTGCAGTATGTATTGTATTTATCTTCGTCTCATTGTGCATTTGCACAGTTGTTGTAAATCGCTTATGAGAAATATTCAAATGTGAATGAGCAGAAGATCATCTTTCTTCGTTCTTCATCTGCCCCTTATCCTGTTTTATTCTTCCTCTCTTTTTGTTTTCTTTTCTTTTATCTCTCTGACAAAATTTGTGCATCTTGCGTAAAGACGAAGCTAAATAATTACTGCATGCGAAGAGGTTGAGAAAGCACGTCGTACTATCGTCTAAGACGAATATGATAGTGGATGAGTGATCTACTAATTTAGCGTAAAGTGGGGCAATATTGTCTCTGCTTTTTTGCAGCTAAAGAGCCAACCGACAGTCACGCTGGCCGGCGAGCCGTTTTCTGTGGATCACGGCAAGTGGGTGGTGTTGGACGCGAAAAAGATCGTGCAGGGCTGGTTCAACTTCAAGGAGCACAGTCGGCGTCACGGCACCCACGGCTTGATCTACGTGCGCGCCGTATTCCAGGGCGAAAACCTCGCCGTCCACCCAGCCGACAACGACCCCGATCATGTACGTACGAACGCTGATCTCTTTTAAAGTTCTATTGGCCCTACCCTATAGCAATACGCATTTTGTTACCGCGAGCAGTATTTATTGTTTACAAGTCCTGCGTGCTTGTGCTTACAGCAACGCCATGTACTGATTTTGCAATTGCTGTGGCTCAAAGGGTACGTACTAGGTACGTACGTACGTACTGTGGGGTAAAGTAAAGCCCGTCATGAAGTAATCCCGGCCTCCTACAGTAGTGTCATGGGTGGCCGGGTTTGCCCCATGATAATACCCCTCACTTCTCGGACAACTTCATCCCAAAATTTACAGCTATTTCGGTCAACTCGTGAACATGATGTTTCGATGTTTCATTGCTCTTCCATCCAATCGTTCATTCATTTTTCTTTTCCAGAACATGTATCTGAACATCGAGACGGAGGAGGGCGAGCGGCAGCGTCGACGCAAACGGGACGCGCAAACCGCCGACTGCGTGGAGGGCGACCCGACGGCCGAGAACGGCGGTCGCTGCTGTCGCTACCCGCTCATCGTGGACTTCGAGGCACTCGGCTGGGACTTCGTCATCGCCCCCAAGACCTACAACGCCTTCTACTGCTCCGGCTCCTGCCCCTACCGCTACCTGCAGGCGAGTCCCTACGCTCACGTGACTCGCGGTCATCTGCCCGAGAGCGCCACCGGACCCTGCTGCTACCCCACTGGCATGCACTCAATCACCATGATCTACATGACGGACAATAAGGAGGTGCTGGTGTCGCTAGTACCGGGAATGGTCGCCACGAGGTGTGGGTGCGCCTAGTACTGTATGTAGTAGCCCGTGTACGTACGCTACCATGGAACGAAGCGAGGGTGCTTTTCCTCTGTGTCATTCACAGACAACGTTATAGTTGTCTATGCTCCCGTACTGAATTGCGCTCGGCTTGTTGGACCTGCAATGGTCCATGAAATGTCTTTTCCTAAACTTCGCAAAAAAATTTCTAACAACAGCACCAAATAGATAAGCTCAACACGTATCGAAACGAAATTTTTTGCGAAGTTTAGGAAAAGACATTTCATGGACCATTGCAGGTCCAACAAGCCGAGCGCAATTCAGTACGGGAGCGTAGACAACTATATAGTTGTCTGTGAATGACCCAGAGGAAAAGCACCCTCGCTTCGAATGTGGGTATGTGTGTGCGGTCTGCAGTGTGTATGGTTGGCGGTAGGAAGGGGTGAGGCTTCCAGGCGATCGATATAAGTAAGGTAAACGCGAGGGCTAGGAAGGAAAATGAACGAGGGGCCATGGTCATCTTGTTCTGCCATTTTAAAATGATTCGGTGTATTGTTCATGGTAGAAAAGATGAGGCTCCAAGGCTAATCGATAATGCAGCTTCAGGAACCAACGGAAAGACTACTGTAAACGGGGATGTTTTTAGACGAACGGTTTTTTACGCATTTCGGAGCGGGAAAGTTTTTGGACAGTAATTTTTATCCTCCAAATTGTCGAACAATTTTCTGTCGTCCCCATGTGGCTAAAAAGTGGGTGCCATTGAAAGCTCAAGCTTACTACCGCCTAGCCTAGCCACCGCCTAAAACTATACTGCTTGTGTGTGATGAGTAGTTCTTTGTTGAAAATCATGCGCATGCATGATCTTTTTCGTTGGGATTTCGGGTAAACAAAAGACGTGAGATGTACTAAAGCTGTAGAATGATTGCTGGCACAGAAACGATAGACCGCGTTTTTGTCCTAAGTGCACTTCCGACTGTATGAGATTATGCGCTTGTTTGTTTTTTGGAAATCATACACGGGTACTCGGGCGGGACTGAATGACTGATGTTTACTTGCATGAGTGTATGATGTAGGTAGCCAGGGGCTACTGTTGAATGATGTTAGTGATGGATGCTTGTTTTTTGTGTGGAGGACGAGCCGTGAAATGATTTCTTTTATGGCGAGAGTGTTTTCTTGAAAAGGCAGCTTTTTATATTTATTTATCTTATCTAATCTTCGTACAAATTGGATGTAGGTTACTGTAATCGTGTAATGTAATAATTGGGCTGTATTTTATTTTGTTTCTCTCGTTGTTAATTAGTGGCTTTCGCTGCAAGCGAGCTAAAAATTGTAGGAAGTTGAACAGAATACTGTACTACTAACGAAGGTTTTCCGGTTTTTGTGGTTATTTATTTTTCTCATTGACGCCGACTATTGACATTTGCGTAAGGCAAGAAGATTATTTTATTGCTGGAGTTTTATTCAGAAATGAATAATTATTGTTCCATCTTTTTTCTGCCTTATCGACTGACTGCTTCGAACGTTCCATATGTAGCCTCTATGAGATTTTGTGCAATGTTCGAGCGAACACTTATTTTGTCGAAATACCAAAGAGGGTTCTTTGTTTTCTGATAATCGGACTAATCGTTTCACTCATTTTACTCACTGCTCACTAACTGACTGTAAGCATTCCAATTTTCTTGTTTGCTGCACACGTCATGATGTTGCTGAAACTTGGAAGCTAACTTAACTATCAACTTACTTTTACTTACATACGTAGAGCTAAACATGCAACAGAAACTAAAACTTCAGTCGAAGGCATTTATTTTTTATTATATTATACTCAAGTCATTTGCTGGTGGCGTGGTTTTTTTACGAAATGTCACCTTGCGAACCAGGGCGGTACAAATCAAATTTCATTTGTGGAATAAAAAAGATGGTTTCATGGCAAGTTATTTTGTGTGTGAAGAATTCCAGCTGAACTTTTTGTGAGAGGTGTTGTTCTGGCGGGTGTTTTACATAGATCAAACTTTAGGATTGAAAAAAGTTATTTTGAAGACTTTCTTTACAAGGCTGCTCCTTAGTTTCCTACGCCACTTTGACTTATTTGGTAGTGTTGTTGACTTCGCTTTGTCACCTTTTGTTTACTTTCTATTTTTACTGAGTCGTATTCGTATCGGAATGTTGTTCTGCTGTTCGAAATGAATTCAGAAGTTTTTTCTCCACGATACATGTTTAGAAGTTTTAGACAATGTGGCGCAACAGGTGCGGTCTTAAGTACGTGCAAATCAAATGCCGGTAGCGTTGATGAAGGATTACAGTAACAGTATACACATACACGATTAGGTGTGTGTGTGTGTGTATCATGTCAAGTGGCAATCCCTGTATAGTGTCTTGATTTTGTGTACACAATTTAAGCTGAGATCATTATTTGTAATAGTATTTTGATTTTGTTGTTACTACACTTTTTGCGAATGCTGCTTTTGCAATGTCTTTCTAATGTGGTTTGGTTGTCTATGTGTAATCTCGTGTAATGTACAGTGCAGATGGTGTGCTGTACTATAAAGAGCAGCAGGGGGTTTGCATTGCATGCTTTGAAGAGTTAGAAGATTTGTTGTTTTTGCAGTTTTGTTCAGAATAAAATTACAGTAAACTAAACAGTCGGACCAGGGGGAATTCGTTTTCGTTCCAGCCGTCCGTGAGTCCTTACTCCTTGGACCCTTTCGTCATGGCTTTAGCAAAGACAGGCGAATCGTGGAAGGAAACAGCAACGCAAAACTTCAAAACTAAGGGATACACCCTGTAAACGGCATAAAAAATAACCATGCAAACACAACTTCCCCCCCCCCCCCTTAATTTCAGTAGGCTTTCCTTCATTTCGGACATCCCTTAATTTTGGAGCTTTCTACAGGGTGTCCGTTTTGGATATGAAATGTCGTTTGGGGTTATAACTTGGGAACCACAAGAGTTAAAGCGCTGAAAATTTTTTTACAGATACCCAAGAATATGCCTAACCATGTGTAAAAATTTCGTCCCAAAATTCTAATCTGAACGTAAGATATTGGTAATTCAAATTGTGACCACGAAAATCAGGAGTTTTTGGATCAGAAGTCTGGTGTTCAGACGAATTTTTGTGAGATTCTGATCATAACGCTATTCAACACCTGAAAAAACACCGTGAATATTATTTTCCATTTCTTGGGAAGTCTTCAGTGCATAGAACATAGCTTGCTCTGGAGAAAGTGCAAAAGGAATAGTCGGGGAGTCAGATAGTGCGACCATAGAGTCCGGTCAGGCTACTGGTGGGTTGGTTTTGTCTGAGGTGAGGTGTGAAGTTGACCAGTATGCGCATGCGGCTAGCCTGCTGGAAAGAGAAAAGGAGCAGCCTTTTGCATTGTTGTTTCCTAAGAGATTTCATGTTGATACATGTAATTGACCAGCGTTGTGATGAAAATGCCACAAGAATTCGTCTGAACACCAGACTTTGCGATTCAAAAACTTCTGATTTTCGTGGTCAAAATTGAAGTACCAATATCTTACGTTCAGATTAGAATTTTGGGACGAAATTTTTAAACAAGGTTAGGCATATTCTTGGGTATCTACAAAAATTTTTTTAGCGCTTTAACTCTTGTGGTTCCCAAGTTATAACCCCAAACGACATTTCATATCCAAAACGGACACCCTGTAGTATTCGGAGTTCAAACAAAGCAAAGTTCTAGGGATCATTTTGATAACACTCAGTCACATCACAACTTTCAACCGCAGGAGATTTTGGGATGGGTTGCCCGAATTATCCAGCAGTACCATACTCATCCAGTTCATGTGCATCATACAGTAACAACATGCACAAATGAAACGGGCGTTCCCTCAGTAGTCATTCGGGTCGACCAGGACGATTTTGTAGACCTCTGTTTTGTGATGGACGACCTGCACACACAGCGTGTTTTATGATGGACCAATACAGCGGTCCACGTTGCTGTACAAAATACGGCGCCGCGCGCGTCGAATTGCGCTAAAGTACGGTCCGCTTATTTAGAAGGTGTCCACGCTTGCACCGTACTTTGTACATGTACTAGGTCAGGTCCATCATGAAATAGACGTCTACAAAATCGTTCTGGTCGACCCGAATAACGACTCGTAGTTGACGAGATGCGTCATTCTTCCGAGCAACCACCCGAGTAGGAAAATCAAGGGACTCTTGATGCATTTGCTGGAAAAACAAGGTTTTGTACTGTACTTCACTACGAAGCGCAGATCATGCTGATTTCTCGCTGTATTTGAGAGAAAAAACCGGAACTCTCCCAGGCTCTGATAGTGTCGTGGCGTGTTTCTAGTCAAAAGCCAAACGGACAATTTGTGGTATAGTACAGTATAACGGAAACGGGACAATGTCACAAAAGCTACTTGCTAAAATAACAGACATAGTTGCTGACTAGCTAAAAACGCAAAAAAATCTCAATTTGCTATTATCTCCACGCATCCATTGCTCAATGTCAATGGAGACCGCTATACTATGCATGCAGATGCCACGACGACGACATACGTCTGGTTGTACCTACACGCACAGTAGCAGTACCACCTTACCTTTGGTCCTTACTGTACGTGATGCTCATGCAAGCAGTAAACGGCAAAGGAAAGATTAGTGGTAACTAGGAGTCAGGGGCAAAAAGAAGTCCCTTGCACGCATGCCTGTCATCAAGTTTATTCAGCACGCATCAGTATGGATGTGAAATACATACCGTATTTACCGGTGCATAACCCCCAATGCATAACCCCCCAATGCATAGCCCCATATTGGCAAAACATAAAAAATGCCCAACGCATAACCCCCCACCCCTCCATATGTGCTGTACAGTACCTGAACCCACCTATGTAAGCTGGTCATAGCGTAGCCATAGCCACTCCCACACAAAGCTAAGATGCCTATTTTTTTTTTTTTTTTTTTTTTTTTTTTTTTTTTTTTTTTGTTTTAAGCCTGCTTGGGGGTGTATTGTACTAGAATACCCCTGTTTTGACCTCAATTATGCCCTAAAACACGTGCTTTTACCTAAAAAATATGCCTCAGTCTGCGCACCTCTCAAAAACATAAAAAATGCCGCATGCATAACCCCCCCCCCCCCCAATGCATAACCCCCCTATGCATAGCCCCATATGGAACCTCTCAATTTTTGCATACCCCCATGGGGCTATGCACCGGTAAATACGGTATGGCGACAGTCACATGCTGCGGCTAGGATAGCCCATGCCCATATATGCGAGATGCGAGCTATGTATTATGCGAGCATCCCTAACTTGTTTACATATCATGTCACCACTAGTACAGTATTTACCTATATGCAAAAATTGAGAGGTCCTATATGGGGCTATGCATAGGGGGGCTATGCATGGGGCATATTTTTATGTTTTTGAGAGGTGTTTTTGAGAGGCGGCGGAAGTGGCTTTTTTTTAGATTTCTTTGTCTTTGCAAAATGGGTGGAAGTTCGAAGTGAAAGCCCTAGTGAGAAAAGTGAGGTGGAAGTGAGCTGTTCAATGATGACAACGGATACGCTTGCAGTGCACGTACAAGCACAATATATTTATTATGCGGCGATAATACCATTGTTCCAGAAATACAAATACAGTAGTACGTCATGCGTCACTACTACATCACTTGCATGAGGAAAATATGCGTCTTCTTCAGGCGTATATTTTTTACAACTCTATGAATTTTTGGCTCGAATTTTCTACGTATTTAAAGGCGTTACCTATGCCAAATTCTTTTCTGCCGTATCATTCGGACTAAGATCGGCGTGTCACTTAATTAAGGCAGTGGAGGCGGTACGAACGAACGAACGAACGAAGTTTATATTCGCAACTGTCCATTACAAAGCAAATGCAACAGCGGCCAGGACACACTAAAACAACCAACTGCTAGATTGATCAAAAAGAATAATCAGGGTTATAACAATGAGCACGCCTTTTGTCTATTTTAACCGTACTACATAATGCTACATAGATTTAGATTACAGTACGCCAACAGTAATAAATAATAGTAGCTACAGCAAATAAGCTCGCCGTCGTGCCACCTCTCTTCGGTGACGCTCCGTTGCACTTGTCACCCCTGCAGCAGCATCGTACTGCTCGGCTCCCTATCAGAAGGTTGGCGGCCTGTGAAGCCGGGGTATCCGCCACTTCGACTTCACAGCAAGCGCGCTTAGAGACATTCTTCAGAATTTCGTCAGCAATACTTTCGCACTTGATCTTGCGGCCATACCCCATAACCAACGTTTTCGCTAGACCTTCGCTGCAGAATACTGGGGAGCATCCGAATCTACGATTCACCTGACCGCCTGCTTTTTTGTATACCTCCCAATAGCAAGCGCGGCTGGTACTACACGCCATGGCTGGAAAGTCATGTCCATTGTGCACCAACCCCTCGTGACATTTGAAAGCGCCAGCTGGAGAGATGGTGAAAATGGCCATGGCCATCAGCAACGCGAAAATGACTTTGCAAGCTGGCATGACTGTAAGATGAAGCTGATGTTAGTTGAAGAAAGGTAGTAAGGCCAGGATTCTGGGGGCTAGGTACGTGGTAACTTGAGGCGCATTTCCGCCCCAGTTTTCCATTTGCGCCTCAAAATTCAGCTGCCAGAGGCGCAAAATTACTGTATGGTAGATATGAAGAGATGCCGGAGGAAGGTGGCAGGCAAAGAGGGGAATTTTTGGCATTTTGCGCCTCAGGTTATTGACAGCTACCTACCCCCCTGGGATTATATAACATTATAAGGGGGAGGAATATGCAAACAGTGTAGTGAGGCAGAAGCAAGGCTAGCGACCAAGTACAGTAGTTCCGTAGGCTATATACGACTTTCTCAAATTTGTCCTTCCGTATATACGACCAGTCTGTTGTTTCCGTATATACGACCATATTGTTGGTCGTATATACGGAAGTCCTTCCGTATATACGGAAAGTCCTTCCATAAATACGGAAGTGGTCATATATACGGAAGGACTTCCGTATATACGACCGGTGCGTTTCCGTATATACGACCCTTGATGGTCGTATATACGGAAACAACTGGTCGTATATACGGAAGGACAAATTTGAGAAAGTCGTATATACGGAACTACTACTTGGTCGCTAGCCTTGCTTCTGCCTTACTACACTGTTTGCATATTCCTCCCCCTTATAATGTTATATATTCCTGGTAAGGATTATCGACTCCAAAGAAGAAAGTGTCACCGTTTGTAGGTGCTATGTACATACGTAACTGCTACAGAACAGAGAGCATTGACATCGGTCACTTCAGACTGACTGCTCACTTTGACACTTTAATAGTGGCCAATAGTAGTGAGTTTATCTCAGTCTCTTCTGTAGTGACCGATTTCAGTTGTCGCGAGGTGAACGGAAGTCCCAATTCCTAGGGAAAGAAAAACTCGCCGGGGCAGCGGGGCTCGAACCCGCAACCTTCGGCTTCCCGTGCCAATGCTCTACCGATTGAGCTATGCCGCCGGACAAGAGTTCCCTCGCAAGTGCCTGCTATATGTACCCGCATATGCAGCGCCCCTTGCCATCCGTCACCCGCTGGTTCTAGGCACCCTCACCACATCGTGAGGAATAAAGGGCTTTATTACGATACGTCTGGTTAGTAGGTTACCAAAGTAGCAGAAGTGAGTGGCAAGGCGGCGCAACCTTGACCAACTCGCACACGAACGCACAGTTCTTAATGCAAATTCACCCAAAGGGGTGTCAGGGTCCTAAATACGCCGAGCTCATAAGTAAACCAACAGGGACCACGCGTACACAATACAGTACAGCACCGCAGCCCCACCACATCCCCCGCCCCATACATACAGTAAGCGAAAAGGTGGGAAAGAGATACGGTACATACGATACGGTGGGAAAGAGATACGGTACAGCGGGTTCGAGCCCCGCTGTCCCGGCGAGTTTTCCTTTCCCTAGGAATTGGGACTTCCGTTCACCTCGCGACAAATTAGCTCAATCGGTAGAGCATTGGCACGGCAAGCCGAAGGTTGCGGGTTCGAGTACATACAGTAAGCGAAGCCATACATACAGTAAGCGAAAAGGTGGGAAAGAGATACGGTACATAAGTAAAACCTGCTCGAAACTTCGCCAAAAGTTTTCTGGTAGCTGTACGTATGGCAAGGCAAGCTTGTGTTGAGCTTCAGCTTGAGCGAGCTTTGGAGCAGGTTGTAGCTTTGGGTTCTCAGCTGTCGGACGCTAAAGGGGCGCTGCATATGTCCCCCCACCACTAAGAGCGCCACCTAGGGTGGCGAGGACGGGAGGGTCCTGGTGCGCTCGCCATTTGTCGCGAGGTGAACGGAAGTCCCAATTCCTAGGGAAAGGAAAACTCGCCGGGGCAGCGGGGCTCGAACCCGCAACCTTCGGCTTGCCGTGCCAATGCTCTACCGATTGAGCTATGCCGCCGGACAAGAGTTCCCTCGCAAGTGCCTGCTATATGTACCCGCATATGCAGCGCCCCTTGCCATCCGTCACCCGCTGGGTTCTAGGCACCCTCACCACATCAGTGCTTCTGTCTAGGTAGCTCTTAGCACTTTATGGAATCTCCAATGGTCTACCAGCCTTGAAACAAGAAGCTTGTGAAATAGCGATAAAATCATCAACATCAGAGTCACCGGCACGAGAAATTTCGTTATCAAGCTAGCTTGGTAATGCCACTGCATGATTGTTATACCAGACGATACAGGTACGTAACATCAACATAGAGTCATTCCTAACGTTTTTGTATATTTTCACATTACCCGTGGGATAGCCTATAATGCTGGTTCTTTCATAGACAACTTTATTGATCTCAATACCGACTGGCGTGTTGAAGTGCGCTCGCCTCGCTGGACCGCAAATTGTCCATGGCTGGACCATTTTCTAAACTGCGCACGATGTTCCGTAAGTGATTTGCAGATGACCACTAAATTATTTGAGAGGAAAAATTGGAACTCTCCCAGGCTCTGATATTTGGCGTGGCGTGTACCGTATTTTTGGGTGTACGTATAGCCCCATGGGGGTATACAAAAATTGAGAGGTCCAATGGGGGGTTATACACTAGGGGGGATATACAATGGGTGGGGATATACATAGGACAAAATTTATGTTTGTGAGAGGTGCGTAGAGGCATGTTTTTGAGGTCAAAAGTATGTGTTTTAGGGCATAATCGCTGTTAAAACAGGGGTATTCTAGTACTACAAGACATGCTCAGCTAAGCTACAGGCATAGCAGCATGGTGTAGGAGTAGCTATAGCTAGCATTGGACCAGCTACATAGGTAGGTCAGGTACCTTACAGGGAACCCAACTGAAAAAGGGAAATGGTGGAGGAGGCTCACAAGTGAGCAGTGAACAAGCAGACGATACGCCACTGCAAACAGCTGAATTTTGTATTAAGGCTTAGGCTTAGGCTTAGGTTTAGGCTTAGGCTTAGGCTTAGGCTTAGGCTTAGGCTTAGGCTGAGGCTGAGGCTTAGGCTTAGGCTCTACGTATGCACAAAAGATAGGACCTGCAAAGTACGTATGTTAGTTGCTGTTGTTCTATGACTGAAAGGAAGCCAACTGAAAAGGGAAATGGTGGAGAGGCTCATAAGTGAGCAGTGAACAAGCAGACGATACGCCACTGCAAACAGCTGAATTTTGTATTAAGGCTTAGGTTTAGGCTTAGGCTTAGGCTTAGGCTGAGGCTTAGGCTTAGGCTTAGGCTCTACGTATGCGCAAAAGATAGGACCTGCAAAGTACGTACGTTAGTTGCTGTTGTTCTATGTAATACTGAAAGGAAGCCAACTGAAAAGGGAAATGGTGGAGGAGGCTCACAAGTGAGCAGTGAACAAGCAGACGATACGCCACTGCAAACAGCTGAATTTTGTATTTAGGCTTAGGCTTAGGCTTAGGCTTAGGCTTAGGCTCTACGTATGCACAAAAGATAGGACCTGCAAAGTAGGTACGTTAGTTGCTGTTGTTCTGTGACTGAAAGGAAGCCAACTGAAAAGGGAAATGGTGGAGGAGGCTCATAAGTGAGCAGTGAACAAGCAGACGATACGCCACTGCAAACAGCTGAATTTTGTATTTAGGCTTAGGCTTAGGCTCTACGTATGCACAAAAGATAGGACCTGCAAAGTACGTACGTTAGTTGCTGTTGTTCTATGCATTACTGAAAGGAAGCCAACTGAAAAGGGAAATGGTGGAGGAGGCTCACAAGTGAGCAGTGAACAAGCAGACGATACGCCACTGCAAACGGCTGAATTTTGTATTTAGGCTTAGGCTTAGGCTTAGGCTTAGGCTCTACGTATGCACAAAAGATAGGACCTGCAAAGTAGGTACGTTAGTTGCTGTTGTTCTGTGACTGAAAGGAACCCATCTGAAAAGGGAAATTGTGGAGGAGGCTCACAAGTGAGCAGTGAACAAGCAGACGATACGCCACTGCAAACATCTGAATTTTGTATTAAGGCTTAGGCTTAGGCTTAGGTTTAGGCTTAGGCTTAGGCTTAGGCTTAGGCTTAGGCTGAGGCTGAGGCTTAGGCTTAGGCTCTACGTATTAGTGTTGTCAACAGTAATTACTTTACCGTTTTACCGCCTGTACAGTCGCCATTTTTCGACGACGGTACTGTACTTTTACCGTCTTTTGCTTACGGTAGACAAATTTTTACCGTACCGTCGGCATTTTTCCCGTTTACCGCGGTAATTACCGTTGTACCGCGGTAATTACGTTCGATAATTTCTTGTTTGTATGCGACGGGATTACCGCGCGGTAATTTTACCGTCCGTCTGTCTACTGCCGGTAAATTTACTTTACTTTACCGCCACTGTAAATTTCGAAGGTTGACAACACTACTACGTATGCACAAAAGATAGGACCTGCAAAGTACGTATGTTAGTTGCTGTTGTTCTATGACTGAAAGGAAGCCAACTGAAAAGGGAAATGGTGGAGAGGCTCATAAGTGAGCAGTGAACAAGCAGACGATACGCCACTGCAAACAGCTGAATTTTGTATTAAGGCTTAGGCTTAGGTTTAGGCTTAGGCTTAGTCTTAGGCTGAGGCTTAGGCTTAGGCTTAGGCTCTACGTATGCACAAAAGATAGGACCTGCAAAGTACGTACGTTAGTTGCTGTTGTTCTATGTAAGTATTACTGAAAGGAAGCCAACTGAAAAGGGAAATGGTGGAGGAGGCTCACAAGTGAGCAGTGAACAAGCAGACGATACGCCACTGCAAACAGCTGAATTTTGTATTTAGGCTTAGGCTTAGGCTTAGGCTTAGGCTCTACGTATGCACAAAAGATAGGACCTGCATAGGTACGTTAGTTGCTGTTGTTCTGTGACTGAAAGGAAGCCAACTGAAAAAGGAAATGGTGGAGGAGGCTCATAAGTGAGCAGTGAACAAGCAGACGATACGCCACTGCAAACAGCTGAATTTTGTATTTAGGCTTAGGCTTAGGCTCTACGTATGCACAAAAGATAGGACCTGCAAAGTACGTACGTTAGTTGCTGTTGTTCTATGTATTACTGAGAGGAAGCCAACTGAAAAGGGAAATGGTGGAGGAGGCTCACAAGTGAGCAGTGAACAAGCAGACGATACGCCACTGCAAACAGCTGAATTTTGTATTTAGGCTTAGGCTTAGGCTTAGGCTTAGGCTGTT
>JASAMW010004372.1:0-46523 GCA_030247985.1 Epsilonema sp. ZAB3_2 | reverse complement strand
TGATCTAAAGAGAGACAATGCCAACTATTTCAACCTCACAACACTTATTTGACGTAATTTTTCTCTCTCTTTAGAATCAAGCTCACCTTTGACATTCTTTCAAGGAGTTACCGGTGTCCAAAAACTCGCTAAAAGATTAGGCAAACTTCTTTTCGTTGACGAAACATATTCCCACTAATGAGGGGCTAGCGCTCTACGCCAAAAAGAAATACCCTTTGCAAGCCAGGGACACCCGTGAAAACCTTGAAAAATGTGAAACGGTATTGTTCGCATACCTGAAGACATTTTTGGGTTTCTCAGCCTGGCCGCAAAATGGAAGGGTGTAACCCCGGCGAGATCTCCCGACAAAACCATCGCTCCAAATCCGCACAACTCTTCTTCAGTCTTTCCTGGCCCCTCTAAAATTTGCTCTTTTTCCTTCCATCTCAACAACATCCGTACACATCTGACAGCATCCTTAGCACAGGCCCAATGCAGTGCAGGAAGGGGCGAGAGTCGATCCCGGGCCTGCGGACGCGCACCCCGCCGCAATAACCACTCGGCCACCAGCGCGCTGTCGCATAAACACGCAAACATGAGCAATGAACGGCCGGATTCATCGCAGGCAGTCAGAAGACTTTGGGTCTGCGTGTAAAAGGCTGGATAACTCCTCTTTTTGTCCTGTCATTGCGGCTACCACGGCTCTAGCGAACAAACTATTGGTTTCAGTTCGCTGGTGGATTGCTCGTAGAAGGAAATTGAACCCTTTTCCTCCACTGACAAAATAAGGTGTTCTTCCACAGGTGTGGCTGAATTTTCCAGAAATTCTTCTCCTTTTTTCTTCAGTAGAGGAGCCGATTCCATGCTTTTGGAGGGCAGATGGGGAGAAGAGGCAGAAAAATTCGCTGTCTTGTGAGTTCCTGCAATATTTCAACAGTATTTGGATCAGAAAATTGATTTGAAAGCGGGATTTCTCTTGGACAGGAGGGATGTGCGAAGTCCTTCTCTTCGCTTTCCGGAGAAAGTTTACACGTTTAGCCCAACATTCAGTATACACTTTGTACACATACACGTATTCCTATGAAAATATGTTTTAGGAGTACGTGATACGTGTGCGCGGTCGTTTCGAAACGCGGTGAGGGACGTGACGGTGAAGAGAAACAGACTCAACTGGCCACGCAAAGAAGACGTTTTTTTGAACCGTCGGAACGGCAGAATATACTTTATCAGTGTGAACTATTAGTGGCTTTATCATGTCTTCGGATAAGGATTCAGTATGCAAGTACTCTTCTAAGCTTTTCCCAGTGTTCGGACGGGAAGGACCAAAAAAATATAAAGGACCCAAGATAAAAATAAGCATGGCAAGCATGGCGTTGTGGGATGAGCATGGCAAGTCTTCACTGTGGTTATTCAGAATTTGACTCGTTCTAAGGTAGGGCAAATACGTTTCACACGGCTTACTTCATGCACATATATCTATGCGTCATACGGTTAGCCATCTGTATAGTATCCGAAAAGAGGTGCGCTAAACTGTTTGCAAGTTCCGCACCTTGGAAGAATGAGGTGGAGAAGAAGCTCTGGGTGACTTTCTCCCAGAAGTATGGACTCACGGAAACTGATACAAGAGCAGCGATATGAATCGAACTGATACGAACCTTGTCCCCGACTTGGTGCAGCGCGGGAATTTGAACTTTCGCGAGAGAGGAACTCAGCGCCGTGGAGAAAAGAGACTTTGCCCTTGCTCAATCCTACTGCGTCGGGGTTCAGGACTTCTAGAGCGATTGTGAAATCATATCGAAATGTTTGAAGCTGCTCGTAAAAAGCTGAAAACATATGAGCTGCTATAATAATTTCTGCTTTCGTTTTTATTTCGTTGACGTTTCTTGTGTACAGATTCCGTCTTTCATTTTGTTTGGACACATGAAATGACGCCAGTTCCGTTAACTGTCAATTACGCTACGCTGCTTGATTTCTTAGTCCAAGGAGTTGTATTTACAGGAGAACCTGCTATGAAGAAAACCCCGTAAGCGAAGTTGCTGTCAAATTATGCTGCATTTAGCCGAGCGACAGCGAAGCAGGGCAAAGTCGTGGGTCGGGGGCTCCGTACAAACAAACACTCGAAATCGATCAAAGATTTTGAGGACAAAAAAATTTTCCGAAAATGACGTCATTTCCCAGAGATCCAGGCCGTTTTTTGCCAAAGAGGCCAAAAAAGCGCAAATCCAGCACTTTCAGGGGCCTATATCTCGACAATGACGTTGTGGCAGAAAGTTGCCGCCATAGTGAAACCTACCCGGAAGGATCCCTTCTTTCACGCCATACCACTGACAGACCACTAGTTAAGGCCTAACACGTTTATTGAACCATATCTTTTCTTCATCAAAAAATCCACCAACCTGATGCCTGAAGAAAATTTTTCTTAAAAATTCATCAAAATATGCAGTTTTTGATGGGGAATCCGATAGGCGTATAATCTCGATTTCCAAAAATACCCCCCATCCGCGTACTATGCGACCGCTACAGAAAACGTCTCTTAAGCTATGCTCGTCTGATTTCTGTGGCTGCTAGGGCACGATTCAGGCTGTCTACCGTGGCTACAGAGTGCGACAGAAAACAACACTACGACTCCAAAGTGGGGATGTCAGTGGAGTTGTTGGAATGACTGGGGTTCGTATAGAAATCGACGAAGGAACACCGATGCAAAAAGACGCACCATTCCATAGTAGTCTTCTTAGCCCGAGTCCGGAGAAATCTTTTGTGTCTACTCGCTTGTGAGTGCATTTTTACCGTTAGTACGTGATTTATGCGTTGCATTTTGCAGTGTCAAAACAAGATAAATTTGCTCCTCAACGTTTTATCAGTAAAAGGAAAGAATCAAAACCAAGGCTGTTGTTGTGGTGTCGTTCAGACAAAGCGCTAGCAAGAGCGGCACATACGTATATAATGTTACGTGCTTCTTTAAATTTATCAATCGAACTATGGGCCGAATACGTTTTTTCTGTTAGCGATCTGTTCCAGATTTTGGTACGCTGCCCCAGCATAGTCAATGCGATTCCATCGGATCTCAAGCCACTCCAACTGTTTGCATTCAGTCAGCAGCGACTCAACTGCAGGCAGCGAAGCATCAGACAAACCGCACGATATCAGCCACACGTACTTCATGCTGGGGAACTGGACGATTTCACGGCAGAGAGCTTTGAAGCCCGATTCACTCTTCCCAAGAAGTCTGTTATAGTCGAAAACAACGTTTGACAGATTGATCAGGCGCATCTAATGGTGGTCTGATATCAAAGGAAAAATAAACTTAAGGTTGGTGGATTTTTTGATGAAGAAAAGATATGGTTCAATAAACGTGTTAGGCCTTACCTAGTGGTCTATCAGTGGTATGGCGTGAAAGAAGGGATCCTTCCGGGTAGGTTTCACTATGGTGGCAACTTTCTGCCAAAACGTCATTGTCGAGATATAGGCCCCTGAAGGTGCTGGATTTGCGCTTTTTTGGCCTCTTTGGCAGAAAACGGCCTGGATCTCTGGGAAATGACGTCATTTTCGGAAAATTTTTTTGTCCTCAAAATCATTGATCGATTTCGAGTGTTTGTTTGTATGGAGCCCACCGACCCACGACTTTGCCCTGCTTCGCTGTCGCTCGGCTAAATGCAGCATAATTTGACAGCAACTTCGCTTACGGGGTTTTGTTCATAGCACGTTCTCCTGTAAATACAACTCCTTGATAAGTCTTACTAAATAATTCTAATAGCAAGGATTACTAGAGAAACAGTTCTAAGAAATCTTTCTAGTAGTCCATGGCTATCATTTTCTTTGCGTTGTCTGTAAACTTTACGTCTAGCCCAAGATTCAGTATACACTTTGTACACATACACGTATTCCTACGAAATTATGTAATACGCATGTACTAGTAGTACACGTCGTACCGTTTTTGGCGCAAACAGAGTATTTAGTAATAGGTTGAATACAAAGAAATCAAGCAGCGTAGCGTATTAACAGTCAACGGAACTGGCGTATTTATGTGTCCAAGCAAAATGAAAGACGGAATCTGTACACAAGAAACGTCAAGAAGCAAACAAAAGCACAATTATCATAGCAGCTCATAGTGTCTTTACTTTTACAGAGCAGTTCAAACATCTCGACCTACTAGTTCACAATCGCTCTAGAAGCTTCTGTACTCCGACGCAGTAGGATTGAGCAAGATCAAAGTCTCTTTTCTCCACGGCGCTGGTCACTCTCTCGCGAAAGTTCAAAATTCCGCGCTGCACCAATTCGGGACAAGATTCGTATCAGTTCGATTCGTATCGCTTCGTATCAGTTTCCGTGAGTCCATACTTCTGGGAGAAAGTCACCCAGAGCTTCTTCTCCACCTCATTCTTCCAGTGCATGAACTCTGCAAACAGTTCAGCTCACCTCATTTCGCATACTATACAGTATGTGTACCCTATGACGCATACAGTATGTGCATGAAGTAAGCCATCTGAAACGTACATTGGCTCACC
Source organism: Epsilonema sp. ZAB3_2 (assembly GCA_030247985.1). NCBI lineage: Eukaryota > Metazoa > Nematoda > Chromadorea > Desmodorida > Epsilonematidae > Epsilonema > Epsilonema sp. ZAB3_2. Next base: position 42,039 of record JASAMW010004372.1, on the reverse strand, counting down.
TGAGACCGAGTCAAATTCCTGAATAACCACAGTGAAAGACTTGCCATGCTCATCCACAACGCCATGCTTGCCATGCTTATTTTTATCTTGGGTCCTTTATATTTTTTTGGTCCTTCCCGTCCGAACCCTGGGAAAAGCTTAGAACAGTACTTGCATACTGAATCCTTATCGGAAGACATGATAAAGCCACTAGTAGTTCACACTGATAAAGTATATTCTGCCGTTCCGACGGGTCAAAAAAACGTCTTCTTTGCGTGGCCAGTCGTCTGTTTCTCTTCACCGTCACGTCCCTCACCGCGTTTCGAAACGACCGCGCACACGTATCACGTACTCCTAAAACATATTTTCATAGGAATACGTGTATGTGTACAAAGTGTATACTGAATCTTGGGCTAGACGTGTAAACTTTCTCCGGAAAGCGAAGAAAGGACTTCGCACATCCCTCCTGTCCAAGAGAAATCCCGCTTTCAATCAATTTTCTGATCCAAATACTGTCGAAATATTGCAGGAACTCACAAGACAGCGAATTTTTCTGCCTCTTCTCCCCATCTGCCCTCCAAAAGCATGGAATCGGCTCCTCATGAAGAAAAAGGAGAAGAATTTCTGGAAAATTCAGCCACACCTGTGGAAGAACACCTTATTTTGTCAGTGGAGGAAAAGGGTTCAATTTCCTCTACGGACAATCCACAGCGAACTGCAACCAATAGTTTGTTCGCTAGAGCCGTGGTAGCCGCAATGACAGGACAAAAAGAGGAGTTATCCAGCCTTTTACACGCAGACCCAAGTCTTCTGACTGCCTGCGATGAATCCGGCCGTTCATTGCTCATGTTTGCGTGTTTATGCGACAGCGCGCCGGTGGCCGAGTGGTTATTGCGGCGGGGTGCGCGTCCGCAGGCCCGGGATCGACTCTCGCCCTCCGCACTGCATTGGGCCTGTGCTAAGGATGCTGTCAGATGTGTACGGATGTTGTTGAGATGGAAGGAAAAAGAGCAGATTTCAAGCAGGGAGAAGACTGAGAAAGAGGTTGTGGATTTGGAGCGATGGTTTTGTCGGGAGATCTCGCCGGGGTTACACCCTTCCATTTTGCGGCCAGGCTGAGAAACCCAAAATGTCTTCAGGTATGCGAACAATACCGTTTCACATTTTTCAAGGTTTTCACGGGTGTCCCTGGCTTGCAAAAGGTATTTCTTTTTGGCGTAGAGCGCTAGCCCCTCATTAGTGGGAATATGTTTCGTCAACGAAAAGAAGTTTGCCTAATCTTTAGCGAGTTTTTGGACACCGGTAACTCCTTGAAAGAATGTCAAAGGTGTGCTTGATCTAAAGAGAGAAAAAATTACGTCAAAAAGTGTTGTGAGGTTGAAATAGTTGGCATTGTCTCTCTTTGGATCAAGATTGCCAAATGTCTTTCTGATCTAAAGAGTGTGAGTAATTACTACCACAATGTTCGGTCCATTGAGAGAATGTGCCGATTTACGAAGTCGCGGAAGACTTTTTGCTCAAAATGCATGGGATTAATCCATGCTATCAGTGCGTGAGTAAAGCCTTCTTCCGCTTTTTCATAAATCTCCACATGATACGGTATTTCACTCCATGTACCGAACTATGAATGAACGAGTGTCTCAAGCTCTTCTTAAAGGGACTATGGGGTAAACCCGGCCATGGGGCAAATCCGGCCACCTAAAGCTCCCTTGAAGTTTGAAGTTTCAGCAAATGATGAACCGAATGAATAGCTCATTTGAAAGAGGGGAGTTCAAGGAATCGATTGATATCATATTTGTCTCTATCGGTCCATTGGTTGCTGAAATATGCAGAAGCTTGGGTGGCCGGATTTTCCCCACGGTACCCTATGTGTTTTTAGCTTCTTCTGTCCCATTGCACCCGCCTGTTTCCTGTTCCTCATTTCGACTGGTGTTCCCTTGTGGACTCAGACGGCCGCTCTCCTCTGCATTGGGCCGCGTCCTCGGGCCGTCTCACGTCCCTCCGTCTTCTACTCGCATTCAACCACAACAACAACACTTCTACTCCTCAACCAGACTCCACTGTCCATCATGGCAAACCACTGTGCTGCTTGGAACTGGCAGATAACAGCGGCAAAACTCCCCTGCACTGGGCAGTTCTCAGCCACAATCCCGAGGCCTTGGACTGTTTGACGCTGATGATGGAACGTTCCCCTTTAACCCCCTTTAACCCTCCCCGTGGTGGAGGAGGACGGACAGTTGGGAAGGGGTTAACGGGTTTGCATTTGGCTGTGATTGCGGATAATTTGCCGGCTCTTCGGCTGTTTTTATCGTCGTCTTCCAGTGCAGCCGATAGTGCGTCTTTGGGTGGTATTACGAAAAAGCGACAGACGGACGTGCGGGATGCTGCGGGAAGGACGGCGTTGCATTGGGCCGCGAGGTTGGGACGTGTTCAGCACGTGGATGTCCTGTTGCTGTATGGGGCCGATCCGCGGTTAAGGGACGCCGTGAACTCTGCCAGTCCCTTGCATTATGCGGCGCAGAATAATCATAAGGAAGCGTTGGAGAGGATGATAAATGCAGCTGCAGCCACTGGAGATAAAGAAACAGGTGTGAGCTCATTCCTTCTTCCCAACTGCAAACAAGGTTGGGGTGTCCAAGAGGTCAAAAGTGGAATCGAACGCCATCACACAGGTGCCTATTAGCCCTATTCTGACAGCAGGTCATTCTTACGCTAAACGAACTTGAAACCCCTCAACCGATTAGCTAATGGACTATTCGATACTTGTGCTAACGTTTTTGGATCGTCGTGAGATGTCACCGCGCGGTATTATTTACAGTACGGATCTGCACTAACTAACACCACACAAAAAATAACTCAGGATCTAGCCAACGTAGCGCAAAGCGGTTAAAAATCTCTCGATAAGTTTCAGCGGGATTGAAAATAAAAAAAACCGCATGCGTCTACGTGCCCTCTGTGTCGAGAAATCGCCAATTTCCTTAACTACTGAAAATATACTAAAAAGGGACACTTTTTTCGATTATTCCACATAAATGAACAATGCCGCAAAAACTTTTTCATTAAAAGTAGCCTATCCTATGTAAAATTTGGTGTAGATTTCAAAAACAGTATCGGTGTTTCAAAAAAATTTAACTCCTAGTATATAATTTTTCAAAATTTGTATATTTTTGACAATGTTTGGGTAGGGGTTAAATTTTTTGGATCAACGATACTATTATTGAAATCTACGCCAAATTTACATAGGATAGGCTAGTTTTAATGAAAAAATTTTTGCGGCTTGTTCAGTTATGTTGAATAATCCTAAAAAAGTGTTCATTTTTAGTACAGGGTGTATCAGAAGTAACTCTCCGGATGTTTGTGCTTATATCTTCACAACGGAGTGCCACATTCAAATGCGGTTTTTTGCGTTGAATAGCCAAGGCTTCAACGTTGATGCAGCCAAGATTTTAGCTTCCTAGGTTGTCTTGTCATGGCGCTGTAAGCGGTCAAAGTTGCGGCGCCTTTTTTGGCGCAAAACGGAGGCAGGGCACTGAGGCGGGGCAACAATTTTGCCATTTTCGCTTTTTTCTCGCTCTTTCAAGTCTGTTCACCATTCCACGCTAACTTTTATGCATTTTTGAGCAGTCTTGTCGAAGATAGACTTCAGTTTGATCACCATGGCATCAGCCTCCCAAGGAAAAGCTTGGAAGACCGAATTTTGGCTGTAACACTGTTTGCTAAGTTCGAATCTGCAAGAGAAGTGGCATGGAGATGGAAAACTCTACCGAAACTTGTGCTCCAGATAAAAACTGGGGAGGGGAATACTGCGGAAGGAAAACTAAGGAGAGAACTGGGTTAGGTAAACTGGGGAGAGAAAAACCGGAGCCGATCTGTACCTGGCCGCCTGCAAAAATGTGTGAAAATTGACGCTTTGCAAATCGAGCTGTTTGAGCCGCTTCCTGTTGACCTAGAAAGCTGAAATTTTGGCTGCGTCAACGTTGAAGCCTTGGCTATTCAACGCAAAAAACCGCATTTGAATGTGGCACTCCGTTGTGAAGATATAAGCACAAACATCCGGAGAGTTACTTCTGATACACCCTGTACTTAAGGAAGTTGGCGATTTCTCGACACAGAGGGCACGTAGACGCATGCGGTTTTTTTATTTTCAATCCCGCTGAAACTTATCGAGAGATTTTTAACCGCTTTGCGCTACGTTGGCTAGATCCTGAGTTATTTTTTGTGTGGTGTTAGTTAGTGCAGATCCGTACTGTAGTGTCACCTACCTAGTACGTATTTCAGAGTTGGCTACGTAACTAGGGATTCGAAGAATAGTATTTGTTGGGCCTCTGGGTGTTTGTTTCGTCCCAATATTTCTCCATACAGCATCATCAGTCGCATATACAAACAGTGTTGTAATGAATGAATAAGTAGGTTGTTTTGCCTTTCTTCAGTTGAGAAGCGGAGTTTGAGTGCAGATGACGTGATTGTGGATGGGAAGGGTCGTTCTCCGTTGATGTGGGCGGCTTCAGCTGGGGCCTGGGATGCAGTGGCTCTCTTCCTTACAACTGCATCTGTCAACAGAGAAGCCAGGGACACAGTGAGAGGTAAAAGGAAACGACTTCGTCCTTTCCCCGTGCATTCTTCTTATGTGTAGGGTAATGTGGGGGTAATTTCGAATGGAGAAATTTTGAATACATTTTCTTCTACCATCACTGTGCAAATCAAAGACAACTGGTCCAGTTTACAGTATGCAAGGAAGCCAGTGGCCATATGCCTCGTTCACCATACGTCCGTACGTCCGCGTCCAACGTATCAAGGAGTACTTGGCATCACAAACGACCCTGTACTCCTAGATACTCCGGACGTACGCATGTACGGACGTATGGCGAACGCGGAATAAAATCCATGTGCTTTGTCTTGATGGCAAATCATTCAGTTTAGTAATGCAAAGCTCTTGGATGTTCTCAATTGCCCTCTTTGTCCCACTCTACCCCATAGTACCCCACACACGTGCTGCATGGCCATTTCCATGCTCATTGATGCATCTCTGCTGTTCTTTGCACAGGTGCCACAGCTCTGCATCTGGCAGCAGAAACAGGTGAAGCTGCTGTAGCTGAGTTGCTACTGGATCGGGGATGGGAAGTGGATGCAGAGGACTGGGAAGGAAGGACAGCCTTGCTCTATGCAGTGGAAAGGGGACAGGGGCAGATGGCGAAGTTGCTGACAGCCAGAGGGGCAGCTCCAGGACACAGGGATCATCTGGCGCGCACTCCTCTGCATTGGGCCTGCTTAGGAGGTACTAATCTATGAGTTGCGTTAGTGTTATATCGATCGTGGCCACAAGCTCGCCCCTCTTTCTATGCAGTCAGGTCGCCCCCATATACCCTCCAGTCTTATGGCTGGGTTTGTTCATCCAAAGACGATGAACTTTTCGTGACTGTGTTGCTGGGCGCAGCCTGGGTGAACTCGTGACCTTGATGTTTCGGCTGTCTATAAGGCTGGAAGGATTGAGGGTGCTGTGAAAAGGAATGGCCTCGATAACGCAAACTCGTGCACAAACAAAGTGGGACAAAGTGGTGTAGAGGAGTTGGTTGGTTGATTGAGTAGCCAGCAGGGGTTTAGGAGGTCAAATTTTGGGATAGTTTTTGGCTGATGTTGGGTGTAGGGATAGGATTGGGTGATTGCATTTCAAGTGAGCTGTGTTCTGGGGTAAGTACGGAAAGGTATCAATATACAGGGTAATGCGGGATAATTAGGGCCCTCCGATGTGTCTTCATCCCCATTTGGGAATTACGGATATTTTACGGATTACGGGACACTGGGTCATGATACTATGCGAAATATTCTGCAGTGCATGCGTGTGCGTGTGTTTGTAGGGCAGACGCAGTTGTGTAGTCAGTTTGTGCGCACTCTGAAACAGGACGCGGAAGCGACAGACGCCGGAGGAAGGACGCCGATTCACTGCGCCGCTTTCGCTGGCAGCGTCTCCTCTGTCTCCCTCCTCCTACAGGTACTACACTACACACACAGATTACACTGGACGTACGTAGTTTGTATGCTCCCGTTTAGGGCTGGGGTAAGCTGGGAAAATTCTGACCAGGTTATGTTTTTATTGGATGGAAACTGCCACATCTAATATAGGTTTTGTGGGTGGTGGTGGTGGTGGTTTTTACTTTCGCAAACTGCTCGATACAACAAACCCAACTCTACTAACAGAAAATCTCAACGATGTGAATGATAAGACGATGTGGGGGTTGATGTGAATGATAAGACGGTTGAATTTATCCCAACTTACCCGAGTATCCGCTTACGTGGTATGATCATGATGATGTCATTCCTCCGTGTAGGGTAGCTGGGGAAATTAATATGCGAGCACAAATTCTTCACTCTCCTCCTTTTGTAGGCCTATGGCTATTACAATTCTACAAGAGTATGCACGTGTAAATTGCACTGTACGGGCATGGGGCAAAGGTCCAGCCAGAGACAAATCTCGCAAGACAGATTACAAATAGCCGCTCGTAATTGCCCCCAGCTTTCCCTAACTTTGCATGACAGTCAGTTGAGATGTAAATCATGTTCCCTTTCTTTTCTTTTCTTTCCTTTTCCACAGGCGGGCGCTGACCCCAGCCGTGCTGACAACTGCGCCTGTACTCCCTTGCACTACGCGGCAGCTGAGAATCGACTGGAGGCTGCTCGTTTCCTCTTGCAGTGGGACTGCTTCGTTAACGCCATCGCACTTCTTCCTCTACAGCAGAAGGAGGAGGAGTTAAAGGGGGAGCGAAGGGAAGCATCAGCCAAGGAGTTGGAAGCGCAGGAAGGACTGCCCGTCACCCCTTTGGATTTGGGTAAGAAGAGGGAAACAGAATGAGGGCTCATTCACATCGTAGGCATATGCGCTGAGCGTACGCCGGGCGTATGCTCGTTGGACGCAAAGGCATGGACAGCCACGGATGCGCTTTTCTCACCAATGTGAATGAGCCTTGAGAGATGTGCTCTTGATGCTATTGAATGAACGTCTTGCCCTGTTGTCATTCTTCTGAGCTCGGGCTTATTAGTAGCTAGGGTCCTTTGCCATGGCTCAGTGCTGGCGCGCTGTCATCCGATCGCTCCTGCGGTATTTTATTTATGCCTTTGACTCAGTTCCTCTCATTTTGTAGCTAAACCATGTTGTACTGATTTTGCACAAAAAGACAAAGGAAAAAGTGCGACGGAGAGAAGATAAATACTGCTAAGGCGATCGGATAATAAACAGTGCGAGAGCACTTAGCCGCTGCTATTCGCCACTTGCGCTAAGACTGTTGAGTGGTCGCGGGTTAGCCCCGTGGTATATTTGGAGCAAGTTTAGATCAGTGCCTTTCTTCTCTTTGCTCTTCCGCTCCTAGATAACTAAACCACGTTGACGTCCATGTCGAAACCGATCTGAACTTACACTAAATACCGCTGTTCATTTTTCGCGACCACACAAAGACGTCTTAGCGCAGGTAGCGAATATGCTACGGCTAATAACCGGCTTTAATTTTTTTTATTGGGATTCCAGGCCTAGTACAGTGAGTTATGCATGCATGGACAAGTGGTAGGGCTGTTTTTTTGTTTTTTTTCAGCTCCAAGTGCTGAGATGGTGGAATTACTGGAGAGCGAGGGGGGTTTAAGCTATGCTCGTCTGATTTCTGTGGCTGCCACCAAGATTCAGGCTGTCTACCGTGGCTACAGAGTGCGACAGAAAACAACACTGCGACTCCAAAGTGGGGATGTCAATGGAGTTGTTGGAATGACTGGCGTTCGTATAGAAATCGATGAAGGAACACCGATGCAAAAAGACGCACCGTTCCATAGTAGTCTTAGCCCGAGTCCTGAGAAATCTTTCGTGTCTACTCGCTTGTGAGTTCAGTTCTTTCTTTGTCACTATTATCAGGACTGCATAATAGAGAAGGACTGTGAATCTGTGAGCAAAAGTCGTGCACAGCTACGCCCGATAAGAGCCAAAAGCGTCCCCCAACTGAGGGACGCCGTTCCCCAAGTGGGGGACGCTATGGGATGCCCACCCAATGTCTTTTGAGTATTCGCATCGATTCTTTTTGGTGGGCGCTTTCTGCAATTTCGTCTCCAACCTGATGAAAGGCGTCCCCCAGGTGGGGGACGGGGGTCCCAGTTGGGGGACGCTTTTGGCTCTTATCGGGCGTAGCTCTGTGCACACCATTTGCTCACAGGTTCACAGTGGAGTCCTACTATTATGTACCCACAGTCTGTACGTGTACGTACATACGTAGGTAACGTATGAAGGATGGGTATTTTATGGAGTTTCCGATGTTTCTCTGGAAGTTTACTTTTGTCCCACATGCATTGAGATGCTAGCTATGTCTATACTGTTGTATGGCTCGTTTCTTCTTTGTACTACTGCGTTTCTACTGCTGTTTTTGACCCCACTACTATATCACGGCACCCTGGCTTCTCTAAGGACTGGTGAGTTGTCACGCACATAAGCTTACCAATAAACGAAAGGAGGGTGTCTTAGGCTTACCTGTAAGGATACGATTAGGCTTATGCATAAGCTTAACAATAAAGGAAAGGAGGGTCTCTAAGGCTTACCTGTAAGGTTACGATTAGGCTTATGCATAAGCTTACCAATAAACGAAAGGAGGGTCTCTTAGGCTTACCTGTAAGGTTACGATTAGGCTTATGCATAAGCTTACCAATAAACGAAAGGAGGGTCTCTTAATCAAAAACAAAAGGCGCTTTTAGGGAATCGAACCTATTTGCTGGGGCGCGCGCACTTTCCCACCTAACAATTCTGCCTTGCCTATGCTGCTGATGACGTCATTCACTTTGCTGCAACAAATTTGGCTGCAATTATTGCCTACCAAATACACCGAGGCAGCTTTTTATACTGAGACATAGTACACTGAGGCATACAGCACTTTTTCATGCCTCTACCCTGCCTCGGTGTAACTCAGCTGATATTATTGGCTACCAAAATACACGGAGGCACCTTACCATCCACCAATGATGTTTTATCCACCTTTTGGAGTGTTGCAACAATGTTGCTTCATTTTATTGCCTCCCAAATACACCGAGGCAGTTTTTATACTGAGACAAGTTACACCGAGACACTCTACCATCCACCAATGACATCATCAATAGTGATGTCAACTGAAAATTTAGTGGAATTTTCCCTAAATGTTTTATAAAATGTTCCGCTTTTCATACTGAGACAAATTACACTGAGGCAGGGTGGCATTTACAAATGACGTCATTAATAGTGATGTCAACTAAAAATTCATTCGACTTTCCCAAAATGGTTTTTTAGGCATGGGTGGGACTAAAATAATACGCAAATTGTGATGTTAAGTCGATATTTTTTTAAACCCAATGAGTGATGTTAACTTTAAGTCCACATTTTTTATAACCAAATTGACTGCTGCAAAGTTTGGGTCTATTGTCATCCATAATTTAGGTTTACATATTTTGTGGGACCATGTTAGGTGACTGTTTGATGTATATTGTTGTGTAAGTAATTTTGCACTGGATAAACAGTGTTATCAATAGGGTTGTCAACTGAACATCTCTCTAGTAAGCTTGGTAACTCCACCATTGAGAGATGATGTAATCAGCTGGGATGCTGTTTGTTGTGTGGGCCTGCCCGCTGCCCCCCTCCAGATTTGGGGCTAATGAAAGACATTTTGACCTGTTAACCAGTTAACAATTAGCTGGAGTTAACTCAGTTAACAGAGCTGCACCTGTATTACTTTTACTCTCTGCAGGCACATTCATTTCATACACAGAGCCAATTGCCTATATAATTGGACAGAACACTTTGATTCAATGTGCTGTTAACAGGGTTAACCAATCTGTTCCAAGTAGACTCAATGTGCTGTTAACAGGGTTAACCAATCTGTTCCAAGTAGACTCAATGTGCTGTTAACAGGGTTAACCATTCTGTTCCAAGTAGACACCCTATCTCTCTTGAGCTTCTTCATGTCACTCTTTTGAAACTATTGTTTATGAATTTTTTTTATTTGCAAAAATTGGATATATCACATAAAATAATTGTTTCATTCAATGAAATCATTTTACTCAATCATCTGTATCTGTTTCATCATCTTTAATCAGTGGATCCAAGGCCTCAAGATTTTGTTTAAATTTCTTTTTGATCAAGAATTTGTATTTGTCCCATGCTGTGTCCCACATTCCCATCTTTACATCTTCACTGTCATCTTCCATTTCATCCTCCAGTTTGGCCACTTTAGCTTCAATTCGTTGAACCAGATTATCATCTTTGGCGGCAGACATAATGTTTTCCATTGTGTAGTAGTTTAAAGTCATTTTTCTGAGAAAGGATGTGAATAATTCGCCTTCCAAGAAGTGCTGATGTGTAACACCAGGCACATGGCCAGGTTTCCCAATGGCTACTCTCTCATTGAACAGGTTGTCAGCTGTGTACTCTATGAACTGGCTCCAAAAATCTTTTTCCTCTTCTTCTTCCTCTTCTTCACTGTCATTGTCATTTGTTTCATTGTCCATAGCAGACTGAACTTCTGTTGCTCTGCTTCCATCATTGGATATAGAATCACTTGGTGTCACACTTGTCACATTATCCACATCTTGTTGGTCTTCAATAAATTCAGTGTTCCTATGCTTGCTAATTACATGCCGATTATAAGAATATTTTGAGGCAAATTCCTTGTTGCACAAATTGCAGGGAATTGTTGCAAACTCCATTGTTTTGTTTTGTTTGGCTACATAGAGAAATACTGTACTGTGGGGTATCATTCTGGTTCTAGCAATGGTTAACAGTTAACCCAGTTAACAGTTAATCCAGTTAACAGGTGGAAATAACAGTGTGAGCTTACTGCCTCCTAGTTAACTCCAGCTAATTGTTAACTGGTTAACAGGTCAAAATGTCTTTCATTAGCCCCAAATCTGGAGGGGGACAGCGGGCAGGCCCACACAACAAACAGCATCCCAGCTGATTACATCATCTCTCAATGGTGGAGTTACCAAGCTTACTAGAGAGATGTTCAGTTGACAACCCTATTGATTACACTGTTTATCCAGTGCAAAATTACTTACACAACAATATAGGGTAACATTGGGGAAAGTGGGCCACCCAACGAGATCTCCAGAACCATAGCCTGAAACAAGGCAAGTAATATACCAAAAGATAGGTCTTTTAAAACTGGTTTAGGGTGCCAAGTATGGCCAAATTGCTAAATTTATTTAGAGAGTTATTAGCAATTTTCGGTGGTGGGGGAAAGTGGGCCAGGTGGGGGAAAGTGGGCCACCCAAGCATTTTTCGAATTTTGAGCCTGCCTGACCAGTTTTCGAGTTGCGGCTGGTTGCAGGGGAAAGAACAGAGACAGGGGAAGGTTTTCCAACGTAGCTGCTTATTGGTTGCCCAAAAACAAGGGAAAAATAGGTCACAGACGAAAACAGAAAAGATGGCTACCACTACCACAATATGTGTTTAGTATGGTGGGGGAAAGTGGGCCACCTGAGCACTTGTACATATTTTTTGCCCATCTGGTCACTTTTCTCATTGTACCTGGAAGCAGAGGAAAAAACAACCAAAAAAGAGGGTTTCTAAATGCAGCTACTTGAATAATTAGGCAAAAAATACTACAGATGATAGAGCTAGGGACCACGCCTTTCCATGCACTAGCTCTATACTATGGTGGGGGAAAGTGGGCCACTTTCGATTTAAAATAGATAAAGATTCAGCTAGGAAATAGAAAATATAAAAAATCTGGAAAAATATAGGCCACAACAACTTGATACTACTTTGCCATGCTTCATTATGGAGAGGTGGCCCACTTTCCCCATCCTTCATCACAGGGGAAGGGTGGCCCACTTTACCCCGCTAAGTACTGAAATTGTTTTTTGCTATATCTCCCGTACCAGTGGGGCGAATTGGTTGAAATTTGGAATGGAGGTAGGGTACCATGCCCCCTTGCCTCCCACATATCGGGTTTTCCATTAAAACCTACAGGGTGTATTTACGCACTGTCCAAAGTTTGACCATTTTCGACCTCTCGCAGAAAAACGTCAACCAGTGAAGTTGATGTTTCAGCAAATAGTGAAGTTAGTACCTCAGAAGAAAGAGAAGAGTTCAAGGATCAGAATGGTACCATGGTTGTTGGGGTTTCTCCTGTTCATCATGGAGATATAGCAAGTTGAAGTTGGGTGGCCCATTTTACCCCGTGGCCCACTTTCCCCCATGTTACCCTACATCAATCAGTCACCTAACATGGTCCCACAAAATATGTAAACCTAAATTATGGATGACAATAGACCCAAACTTTGCAGCAGTCAATTTGGTTATAAAAAATGTGGACTTAAAGTTAACATCACTCATTGGGTTTAAAAAAAATATCGACTTAACATCACAATTTGCGTATTATTTTAGTCCCACCCATGCCTAAAAAACCATTTTGGGAAAGTCGAATGAATTTTTAGTTGACATCACTATTAATGACGTCATTTGTAAATGCCACCCTGCCTCAGTGTAATTTGTCTCAGTATGAAAAGCGGAACATTTTATAAAACATTTAGGGAAAATTCCACTAAATTTTCAGTTGACATCACTATTGATGATGTCATTGGTGGATGGTAGAGTGCCTCGGTGTAACTTGTCTCAGTATAAAAACTGCCTCGGTGTATTTGGGAGGCAATAAAATGAAGCAACATTGTTGCAACACTCCAAAAGGTGGATAAAACATCATTGGTGGATGGTAAGGTGCCTCCGTGTATTTTGGTAGCCAATAATATCAGCTGAGTTACACCGAGGCAGGGTAGAGGCATGAAAAAGTGCTGTATGCCTCAGTGTACTATGTCTCAGTATAAAAAGCTGCCTCGGTGTATTTGGTAGGCAATAATTGCAGCCAAATTTGTTGCAGCAAAGTGAATGACGTCATCAGCAGCATAGGCAAGGCAGAATTGTTAGGTGGGAAAGTGCGCGCGCCCCAGCAAATAGGTTCGATTCCCTAAAAGCGCCTTTTGTTTTTGATTAAGAGACCCTCCTTTCGTTTATTGGTAAGCTTATGCATAAGCCTAATCGTAACCTTACAGGTAAGCCTAAGAGACCCTCCTTTCGTTTATTGGTAAGCTTATGCATAAGCCTAATCGTAACCTTACAGGTAAGCCTAAGAGACCCTCCTTTCGTTTATTGGTAAGCTTATGCATAAGCCTAATCGTATCCTTACAGGTAAGCCTAAGACACCCTCCTTTCGTTTATTGGTAAGCTTATGTGCGTGACAACTCACCAGTCCTTAGAGAATCCAGGGTGCCGTGATATAGTAGTGACCCCTGCTCTGGCTATGTATTTTGGCCTATTGTGACTTTTTGGTCGGATTGTGATGTTAGGATTTTTGTAGTCAGGGAACGTACGTACTAGGTAATTTTGTGTAATCTGCGATGTGATTTGACGATTGCGGGAATATTATATTAGGTTTTTGTTGCCTTGATTGATGAAAAACTGATTGATTGCTGTACTTTTGGGTGTATAGCCCCTGGGGCTATAAAAATTGAGAGGTTTGTTTTAGGGGGTTATACAACTGGAGGAGTATTTGAAATGAATGTACACGAGGGAAATAAGCCTATAGGAAAATAAGTTAGATTTGATTTATTATATAGGTGTGTAGATGAATATTTTTAGGTGCTAGCTTTTGACGAGCTGCATGGTCGGTGGGTTCAGACTTCAGGTATGCATAGCACAGAAGTTTGGGGGGTTTATTTATACACCAGGGATATACACCCAAAAATACAGTGGTAAGTATGCGTTTACAGCAGCACTTAGTTTGCTTTAGCCTACTTCATGAATTTACCGTTGCATGATTTATGCGATGTAGGCCTACCTATTTTGCAATATCTAAAACTAGACAAATATTGCTCCTCAACGTTTTATCAGTAAAAGAAAAGAATCAAAACGAAGGCTGTTGTGATGTCGGTCAGACAAGCTCTAGCAAGAGCGGCACATACGTACAGTATATAGGGTACCATGGGGGAAAGTCGGCCACCTAATCAGATCTCAGGAACCAGTGCCTGTAACAATGCAAGTAATATACCATAAGATAGGTCTTTTGAAGCTGAGTTTAGGGTGCCAAGTGCGACTGCATTGCTAAACTTATTTAGAGAGTTATGGCGCTTTTTATCCTGGGGGGTAAAGTCGGCCACTGGGGGTAAAGTCGGCCACCTAAGAAAAAAGTGTATTTTGAGACTCCCAGGACGAATATCAGGATGCGGTCAGTTGCAACAGAAGCAGAACAGTCCGCCAAATGCATCGGCCAGCCAAATAGCCAGTCAATTCGCTCTAACTAACAAGTGGATGGGCGTGAACGAAAGAAGTTCGCTGCCAGTACAGTGTTGGAGTTGCCTTCAGTACTGGGGGGTAAAGTCGGCCACCTATGAATCCAGTACTGGGGGGTAAAGTCGGCCACCTATAAGAATCAACTTGATTCTCAAGCATATTTTTTAGACTGTCAGGACAAATTTCGGGGTGCGCCCTGTGGCAAGAGCAGCAGAACAAGTTGCCAAACTGGATCAGCTAACTAATTGCTAAAAATTAGCTCAAACTAGGAAGAATTTCGCTGACGTTACAATGTTGCAGTTTCCTTCAGTACTGGGGGGTAAAGTCGGCCGGCCGACTTTTCCCATCCTTCAGTACAGGCGTTAGGTGGCCGAAATTACCCCACTAAGTACTGAAATTGTTTTTTGCTATATCTCCAGTACCAGTGGGGCGATTTGGCTGAAACTTCGCCTGGGGGTAGGGTACGATGCCCCCTTGCCCTCCACATACCGGGTGTTCATTTATACCATACAGGGTGTTTTTGCGCACTGTCTAAAGTTTGGTCATTTTTGACCTCTTCTTGAAAAACGTAACCCGTGAGCTTGATGTTTCAGCGAATGGTGTACCCAATAGCTCATTTGAAAGAGGAAAGTTCAAGGAATCGATTGATATCCTACTTGTCTCAATCGGTCGTATGTTTGCCGAGATATAATGCCTTGAAGCTTAGGTGGCCGAAATTTCCCGTGGCCGACTTTCCCCCATGGTACCCTACACAATATGTTACGTGCTTCTAGTTCGAAACTTTGTCAAATTTTCAATAGTTCCTTAGTTCTACTTTTTTTCTCTTAGCGATCTGTTCCAGATTTTGGTACGCTGGCCCGTCACGGTCAATTCGATTACATCCGATCCAAAGCCACTTCAACTGTTTGCATTCAGTCAGCAGCGATTCAACTGCAGGCAGCGACGCATCAGACAAACCGCACGATTTCAGCTCCACTGTATTCATGCTGGGGAACTGGGCGATTTCACGGCAGAGAGCTTTGAAGCCCGATTCACTCTTCCCGAGAAGTCTGTTCCAGTCGAAATTAACCGTTGACAGATTGGGGCAGATTGGCCACAGTGACTGGAGAATTTCCACTGCGACAGGTGCTGTCAACTGGCAATTGATCAACAGAAGCTCCTCCATCTCCCTGTACTGATCTCTGGATGATGATGAGAAGTGGACGGAGAGAGTTCCAGCACCAATGCACATTGAATGCAGTCGGAGCTCTCGAATATGTTTCGAGGCATATTGCAGCATGTCAGGATCAAGCTCTGTGTCGTTTCCCACCAGAGTCAGCTCTTTCAAATTGGGAGTAGCCTTCAGTAACGCAGACAGAAGAGAAAAGGCCGAGTCTGCATCTGAAAGCTGAGAACAATCAATATCCAATTCGTCCACGCTTTCCATCATTGGCAACTGGAGCACTGGAGACGCCGCAACATCCGAACCATCAGTCTGATGATGAAGCTCAATCCGCAGCTTTTCCACGTTGTAGGAGACGATGGATGGCAGAAACTGCGCCATCTTGACTGCGTTTCCACTCAGCCACCACTTTCTGATTCTGTGCTGTTCCACCGCCTCCGCTATTCTGCTGTATGAAGATGGAATGTATGCGAAGGCGTCCGCGTCTACTACGATCCAGTGTTCACCATAAGTCTCCTTCCACAGGGAACAACCATCGCAAATAGCGCTGAGTGATGATGGATTCAATAGCTGCATATCAGACTGTGAGAAGGTGGAGGGGCCGAAGGCGAAGCGTCTGATGTTATGTGGCGCAATATAACGCAGTATGCCAAGGCAGTCAGTGTACTGGGATTCAGTTGAGCATTCCAGCTTCAAACGTCGAGCCACAGCTGTTGCAGGAGACCAATTATATCTATAGGTCCATCGTTCGAAATATCTCTTGCGCTGCTCGAAAAAGGTGCGCAGATGGTTTGGATACTCTATGGCGATGAAGCCAAACAGAAACAGGAAGGTCTGATCCAGACTAGTAGCCAACCAGCTTTCTTTTCCTTTGTTATTGAATATGTCCAGAAAACGTCTTATCTGTCCATATCTTGTATGTTGTCTTTCATGTGGAAACTTTTGTGTTTCATCACAGCGAAGTATTTGATGCTCATTTCCAAGCGCAATAGCAGCGAAGAATTCCTGCATTGTTTTGTGAGAGAATGCGTATGTTTTCACCGTCTGAGTAGCCGACATGGTTCTTGTGGTCTGTTCGTCAGCCACAAGAAAACCCACGGCTTCCATCAGTCGATGGTCAAAGTTGTACTGGTCTACTGTTTGCTGGTCAAATACCACGGTGCCTTCTTCGCTTTCAATCAGGCCGTTCCATGCCATGGAACCAAGGGCAAGAATGTCTGGATTGTCCATCCAATCTTTAAGATTGAAAGCTGTCTTGATGCCTGGATTTGCGTCGACGTATGTTTTCAATAGCTTGATGGACATCTCTTTGTATAGACGATATTTGCTGCTAGAAATGTTGGCATATCCAATGGTCATTGCCATCAGTAGAAGCAGTGGAGGCCCTAGCCCCTCTTGCAAATGTTTGTCAGTTCTCAACTTTTCAAGAAAGTTTTTCTTTTCTTCCTCGGAAAAGCCGTCCAATTTGGGGAAGTGCTTGTGGACAAATTGTTCCATCTGCTTCAAGCTGAGAGGTTGAATGTAGGCAATCTCGTATTTGCACATTATTTCTCCAACTGTGTGTGGTCGTGTTGTGATTATTGTTGGACAGCTCATCACAAGTTCGCCCTCTTGTGTGAAAATGCGATTGAGCTCATTACAGTCACCTGGTGCTGCTTCGTCTAAGCCATCCAAAATTAGCAGGATATCACTTCTTTGCAGATTTAGCAATCTCAGCAGGTCATTGTCACTGTGGATCTGTAGCTCTTGCAATCCACTGCTCCTTTCACACATCCACTGCCAACAAAGGTCAACACAAGAGCGCACCTTCTTGCCTTTCATGTCACGCAGCTTCCCTATGAGCACTAGCTTGAAACCACCCAAGGGTTTCTTCTTCTTGAACCAGCGAAAGAAACCAACAGGTGCGAACTTTTTGTTAGCCCAATCCCAGCAGATTTTCTTCAGCAGTGTGCTTTTTCCACTTCCGGCGTCACCTTGGATGATTACTGGTTGACCAGTTTTTGCTGCTTTTAGGCAAGCGTCGTAGTCCTCGCTGATTTCCCCTTTGAGGTGTCTGTGTTTCGTTCGCATGGTCAGATTGACGTACACCTCTTCGATGGGCAGGTTGGCGCATGACAGGTTTGGTATCAACTGAATTGTAGTGAATATGTTGTACAGCTGGATGATGGCAGCAAATATGGCATTCCTTCTTCCACTTGGAAGTGTGGAGGGAGTGCGAGTGGGTTTAATGTGGAAGTCAGCTTGGATTGGTTCTGCTTCTTGCAAATCAGGTGTACTACTGTGTTTCTTCTGCCCAGTTTTCCAGTTTTCGGATGGAGTTTCATCTTTAGCTGATCCAGCTTGTTGGAAAGCTGATGTCTGTGTTCCCGCTGTTCCTGCCTGCTGAACAATTGCGATGTTCTGATTGTGTCCTTGAAGATTGGTCACATTTCCCAGACTGCTACTTCCTCCCATGCTTAGAGGGCCTTGAACATTGATTACAGTGACTGTTCCACCATTGGAAGCTGTTAGATGAGACGCTACTGCAGCCTGGTTGTCATTCGATGGCTCGCTTTCATTAGCGGAAGTGATTCCCTGATCCAATGACAAAGTGGAGAGTGGGACGATTGGAGTAGAGCCAGCTGCTTCTACAACTGGCAATTCCTCTCCAGTGTCGCTGCAGCAAGCACAAAAATGGACAACATAACATAACATACACTACAGTACGAGACCGAAAAACACAGCAATGTTCAATGTTCATGATACTTCCTGTCAGTAAAGCTTCGTGTGCACTTCAGGGGGATAAAAATCTGCGCTAACTAGGTACCAGTTGCCGATTTGAGAGTTTTGCACCAAACTCATCCGAAATTTACGAACGCGTATTCAAAATTTGGTCTTAGGCGCATATTCTTTAGTCACCAAATTGGAGTTTATGATATGAAGCGTCGGGTATGGTTATTTTTGAAAGGTACGTACAATGTATGCTCGTACGAAGCTTAAGAGAAATCCACATCCTTTTTCACGTTCTCAGCATAAGTATTCTTACTTTTTCTCCATAATATTCGTAGAGTCTAGTAGTAAGTGAAGACTAAGAGTGACACGGACACCAGTGCCAGTCAGAGATTAGCTTCTATATTCGTCCAGTAGAGCGAGAAGAATTTTAGCACCTCTCTTTTGCAGCTGTAATGTGCATGCGTACCACGTAGACTATACACTTTGCGATATCGCTTCTGGAACTTGGAATCTCAACTGCAGGTCAATGGCAATGACAATGGCATGCTAAATGGAAATAACGATGACTCTCTGCTGCAATCGTACAGGATACGTTTTCACTGTTTTAAGACACAGGGGCAGCTAATCCAACGCAATGGCAGAGGCAATATGGAGTCAGAGACAATGCAATGCGAAAGACTGGTATAGTTTTGTTGTACGCTACGCAACGCACGCACTGTACATGCAGGAAGTAAAGTCACATGCAACGGTTTTGTTTGCCTTTACACTTGGCCCGCACTGATTGGCTAGAGATAAGACAGGGCACCGCTTGAAGATGATGTGAGGTCAGTCTGTCATTCCTGCTGCACCCGAATCCGGTCGGTCTGCTGTATTGCTCTGTGGCTGTTCCATTCTATATTTACTGGCACTCTATATTTACTAGCAGCTTTTGAGACTTAGGTATCAAAAATGTGGGGTTTTGCTTCGCGTTTCGCTACGTACAACTTTTCTTAGCTGCAGTTCAACTCTGGCCCAGAGTGATGTGTCCAAAAATGCGACAGCGTGAGTGGGACGACAGTTTGGGCAAAAAATGGTTTGTACAGCATGACTTAGCCTACTTAGCTATTAGAATGGTCATTTGTAATCGGCAACCAAACAACCAACAACCAAACAACCAAAAGCGTGGACCACTTGAAAATGGCTACGTCAAAGTGACACACATGTATTGTCAACGATGAGCTGGTTTCTGTTGTATGTACCTCATCAAGTCATACCCATTGGCGCGATCATTGACCCTTCATCACTTCATCTTTCACCATCCATCCGCCACCTTCCTCCTCCTCCTCCACCCCCATCAATTCTCAGCCTCCATTTATCCATCCTTGGTCTCTGTTCAATCCTCCACCCATCATTATTTTCACAGCTCATGGTCATGGTTGACCACAATTTTGCAACTCCCATTGGTTGGTTGTCATTGGTTGCATAAGCTCCCCCATCCCCCATTTGTCAGCTGATGCCAGTATATGCAAATGCTTGTTTTGCGAGGAGTAGATTGGTTACTGTGCATTTTTTTGCTAGCTTCTGTACACTGTAGGGCGCCTCTCTGGAAATGCACCTTAGGCACCGTTTTTATGGTCCAGCAGCCATTCTCCAAGCATATCGGGACTTCGGCATTACGTTGCTGACCATGTTGAAATTTAACCCCTCCTGTATGCTGAGGTATGGCTGTTGGTAGGCCCAATTTTCCCCCCCCCCCATTTGCCCGCCACTTTTTTCAAAAATTCTTACCATCATTCTACTCCATTTTTTTCGCTCATTTCGGTATGGGGCATGCCCCTTAGATATTTTGATGAATATGACATAATATCCACCATATGCAATAAGAGCAGTGCTTGGTCGCGAGGCGACCCCTCAGAATTAACCTTGATTTTCAGTGCAACTTTGATCGGTAGTCGACGCGAAGGTTGGCGCAAAAAGAAACAAACGAGCAAGAAAGACGATGGCGCCGACCTTTCCGTCGACTTACCAATCAAAAGTTGCACTGAAAATCAAGGTTAATTCAAAGGGGTCGCCTCGCGACCAAGCACTGGCTCTTATTGCATATGGTGGATAGTCCAAAAAGAGGTAATTTTGGCTAATTTGATCGTTTTCATCCATTTTTGTGGTGTATTCATCAAAATATCGAAGGGGCATGCCCCATACTGAAATCAGCGAAGAAAATGGAGTATAATGATGTAAAAAAATTTTGAAAAAAGTGGCTGGCAAGTGGGGGGAAAATTGGACCTACCAACAGTCATATCTCAGCATACAGGAGGGGTTAAATTTCAACTTGGTCAGCAACGTAATGCAGAAGTCCCAATATGCTTGGAGAATGGCTGCTGGACCATAAAAACGGTGCCTAAGGTGCATTTCTAGAGAGGCACCCTACAGTGTACAGAAGCTAGCAAAAAAATGCACAGTAGGTGTTGATGAAGGATGATGGATAAGGATGGAGTGGAAAGGTACATAAAAGGATGAAGGATGAAGGATGAAGAATGGAGCGTAGATGGATGAAAGATGGAGTATAATGGATGGAGGATGGTAGGGAAGATGGAAGATGGAGGACAAAAAAGGTGGAGGATTGCACTAGCAATGAGCACAGGGTACAATTCAAAGAAGAAACCATGTGCGTCATTTTTATGGAGCCAGTTTCAAGAGGTCCACACTTTTGGTTGTTTGGTTGTCGTATGTATGTTGGTTGTTTGGTTGTCTTTTACAAATTACCATTAGAATTTCGAGATTTAGGGTATCTCCAAAATTTTCCACATTTAGGTTCCTATGCTTTTACACGGATGTAAATAATATATTTTCAAAAGTTGTAGGATAGGTAGGCTTTATATTTATTTACTGGAATTTCCCGAAGATAAGTCCTAATATAAATTTACAAGCAAGGACTACAAGACAGCAACAAGAACCACTAGAGTAGGAGGACTGGAAGGTGCTGTAGTTAGGTATACGTGAGCTCAGTAAGAAAGATGCATGTTTTTACAGCCAAAGGCAACAACAAATACACCGAAAACAGTTTTTTTAGGGTAATTTTACATGAGGAATTCATTTCTGACTCCAGATTTCTTCCAAGTTCATTACTTCAATGAGAAACCAGTATATCACACAGTCACCATACTATACTTACTCATGCAACATCAGATCACAGATTATCTGCTTTTCAGCTTCTCATACATACAATGTACCAAACGATTTATCAGCAGTTCTCCTCTCTTCTATGGTCTTTACTTTGGCACATTAGATGAAAAACTTGGTCACCAAAGCCTTTCCAACTGATGACCAGTAAGGACAAAGATGCCAGGTTGCCTATTAAAATTAAATTTTAATTTTAATATAATATAATATACTATTAAGGCTGTCATTTTAATTTTAATATAATATAATATACTATGACCAGGAACATTTTAATTTAAATTACTAATACTACTAATTTTACTATAGATGCAGTACTAATATTTTGCAGTACTTTCCAGCAAATGCTTCTGGGAAACAACTAGCAAGGGTGTGCAAAGTCCAAATGTGGTGCTGACTCCTCTCGGGCAATAGTACATAAGAAGATAGCAGCACATTTTCTACACCAGCCACCTGCGGCCAGCTTCGCTGGCCTTGCTGGCTTCTCCCTCGCAGGTACCGTGCAGTCTCCAGAAGTTGGAAAAAGTACTGTACAGTACGTTTATTTGTATGAAGAATTTATTGGCACGGAATTTTGAAGGGCATGCTGATACCTTACCCTTCCATCCACCGATATAAATTATTCTGAAATGATGATGTCACACCACATTTCATCACACTCTACCCTTCTATCCACCGATATAAAATTATTTCCAAAATGATGATGTCACACCACATATCTTCATATCCCTCTTCACCCACATTTCTTCATACCTTACCCTTCTATCCTCTATTATAAAATTACAAAATGATGACATCACACCACATTTCTTCATACCCTTCCCCTCTATACACCGATATAAAATTATTCCAAAATGATGACATCACACATATCTACCTTTATGTCATTCATGAACATGGGCCGCTGTGGGAGCGGATTATTTCATCATACCCTCTATGTCATTCATGGACCTTTTCTTCATACTCTTGGATATGTTACATTACATTTCTTCATATTCTTTATGTCATTCGTGAACCTTTTCTTTTTGCCCTATCATTACCCTTTATGTCATTCATGAACATTTTCATTTCGTGAACGTTTTCTTCACCCTTTATGTCATTCGTTGTCTTCAAACCCTCCTCAGAACGTTTTCATTCGTGAACGTGCGCCCCTGGGGGAGTGGATGACGTCACGTTCTATTTCATCACATCCTTTATGTCATTTGTGAATGTGTATCCCTGTGGGAGCAGTCATTCATGAACGTGAATGGGCGCTGCTGCGGGAGTGGATGACGTCACATTCTATTTCATCATACCCTTTATGTCATTCGTGAACATTTTCTTCAGACTCTATGTCATTCGTGAACTCTCCTACTTCTGTTAGCATCAACCCTTTATGTCATTCGTGAACTCTCCTACTTCTGTTAACTCAACCCCCTATGTCATTCGTGAACTCTCCTACTTATGTTAGCGCTCTTCGCGGACGAACGGACGGACGGACGGACGGACGGACGGACGAACAGCTCCTCTATTTATAAGTAGATCAGAAGGTTGAAGCTGCTGCTCCTGTAGACAGAAAGTATTCTACTAGTACTGCAGTATTAAAATTAATATAACTATAGTAAAATTAATTTTACTAAAAATTAGTAAAATTCGACTATTTTAATTTAAATTACTATAAAATACTATAAGGCACATGATTTTAATTTTAATATAATATAATATACTTAGTAAATATAAAAATAGTCAAGTTAGCAATTATAATATGATAATTTTAATAAAAATAGGCAACCTGGCAAAGATGCGATTTTATGAATAGGACACTATCCGGCTGCTCAGCTTTTTTAGCTGTTCTATGATTTGCCTATGAGTGCCAAGGATAGCCACATGCTTCTTCTGTGAGTCTGAGCTTCTTGTGTAACCTGCATGTCATGTCATTCTAAATTTTATTGTCATTCTTTCTTTATTTCTACCAACCGACTGGTTGTTTGCTTACATGGATAAGAAACGCTGCTTTATGTACACTCTTGTCAGCCTAACCTCAGTTCTGCCATCAGCCCAGCATACCCATGGCGCGACAAAAACATTGGTTTTTAATTTTCTTACCATAAACAAGCATTATTATACCCTTTATGCTAAACCCTCAATACTGTATCGTATCCATAACCACGTACCTATGCAGTCAGTGCTCAGTAACTACCCAGCTCACTAGATGTTGCAAGGTCACTTCACTACCCAACTACCCACTGCATAGAGGTGGCTAGTTTGCTTCCCAGCATCTTGGCGTAGCTTCGTTGTAGCCAAAAATCCACTTCCCAATCTCACTACCCAGCTCTTTACCCACTACCCAATCTTACTACCCATAACCTGCAAATATTTCAGATGGAATTGTATTCTCCTATGCCTTGGCTGTAACATATGTCCAGCTTTATCTTCCTCTCTTGTCCCTCACTGGAGATATTGATATGAATTTCGTCTTCGGTTCGGCAATTACTAATGTTCGCAATGTTTTTCTCGTAGTAAAAGCGGTAATTACAAAACCACGCAGTCAATACGGGACTGAACTAATGTATCCACGCTGGATGCGCTACCGTACACCTTCCAGTCCTCCTAAGCTCTAGTGCAAGGACTCCTATAACAGTAAGA
Organism: Epsilonema sp. ZAB3_2; assembly: GCA_030247985.1. NCBI lineage: Eukaryota > Metazoa > Nematoda > Chromadorea > Desmodorida > Epsilonematidae > Epsilonema > Epsilonema sp. ZAB3_2. Next base: position 18,127 of record JASAMW010004372.1, on the reverse strand, counting down.
GGACATATAACTGCTTGAGGTACGTGGGCCCAAAGTCTTTGCCATTTTCCGCATGAAACACGAGAGAAAGGAGGGAGTTTGAATCCAGTTCTGGTCTTGGAGACGGAAATCGAAGTGAAGGAAGAAGAGAACGGTCGTGGCAGGCCAAATAAGTTGGAGAAATATCTAGGATAACATGCCGGATATTCACTGCTGCATTCCCTATTGTAGTAGTGGTGCTCATAGAGTCAGCAAAGAAGCTGAAGGAAGCTGGCCTACCACAGTTGTCCATGTTCTCCTTTCCAAAGGATGAAGCTCTGAACATTACAAGAAGAATGGAATGAAGCAAGGAGTGCATTGAAGAGTTCCTCAAGAAAGACGCAGTTTCTTCCCTGTACCTGAGACTGATGGCACAGTTCTTGTTCAGTTGGCCAAAGTCTTATGGCGCATTCAGATAAGTGGCCTATGAGTAGCTGCATTCACTGTCTTATTGCCATGCAAGCAGAGGAAGGAGAGCCAGCTAGCACCTTCTTTTGCTTCATGATCAAGCGCCATTGGTGAAGTTCAGAGATATGGTCAAATGGTTCCTATAAAAGGTATGGCAGATGTATGCATGTACTGTAAAGCTTCATGTATAACCCCCAGGGAAATGATAAAAATCGTTAGTCGCCGATTCGAGGGGGTTATGTGTGTGAAGCTTTACAACATGTACATGTATGTATGTATGTATGTATGTATGTATGTATGTATGTATGTATGTATGTATGTATGTATGTATGTATGTATGCCTGCATGCATGTACAAATGTAGGGTAATGTGGGGTAAACCCAGCCAACTGAGCTCCTTTGAACTTGCTGTTTCAGCAAGTGATGAATGCCAATGGGGTTATAGTTGTGTACCAGGGGGACATACATAAATAAAGGGGATATACACCCAAAAATACAATAGGCCCATTGGTTGCTGAAATATGCAGCCCTGAACCTTAGGTGGCCTGATTCTCCCATGGCTGGGTTTCCCCACAGTACCCTACCCTATGAATGTATGTATGTACCTATGTTTGTACATTATTCCAGGGTTGACAGTGGAGAAACTGGAGAGAGCCATGCTGGCTGTGATCCATCTGCTGCATGAGGATGAGTTGGAGAAGGAGGACATTCTGATCTGTGCTGTGGAGTGTGTGATGTCTGTCCACCTGTGTGTGAAGGAATTTGTATCCAAGAATGAAGCGCTCTTCCTTTCTGGACAAATCAATGATATGAAACCAAAAGGAGCGCTTGAAACAAATGAGGACACCATGTGGTGGTCACGCTAAAGAAAGCCATGGTTATTTGATGTTGATGCTTGTAGAAAGACAGTAGCAGTATAGAATCGAATGATATAGATAGAAAAGCATGTTTTCTACTGTGTATGAAAGACGAAAACTGCATTTTATACAGCCTACATGAAGAAATATCATAAAACAAATGTCATTTTTGCATTCTATGATCAAAATTAGGTCTGTGAGAAGCGTTGCAAGTTGTTACTCTTACATTTTAGCTGTGTCGCTATTCAAACTCCCTCCTTTTTCTGGTGTTTCGTGCGGAAAATGGCAAAGACTTTGGGCCCACGTACCTCAAGCAGTTATATGTCCTCTTACTGTTATAGGAGTCCTTGGCTCTAGTGGTTCTTGACAGCAATTTCGAAAGTCTTTCTAGTAGTCCATGACCATGGTTATCATTTTTGTTTTTTTCCGCTCGATTTGATTTTGCTTTTCTTTCGTCCGTTGCTTGCTGCGTTACTCCGGAAGACGAAGCAGGGAGCGGAGGACATCGAATATTCTTCACTTCAGCCCAAGACAAAAGTCCGCATTGCGATCACTTTTCTGACTCCAAGGCTGTCGAAATATTGCAGGAACTCACAAGAAGACAGCGATTTTTCTGCCTCTTCTTCCCATCTGCCCTCCAAAAGCATGGAATCGGCTCCTCATCAAGAAAAAGGACAAGAATTTCTGGAAAATTCAGCCATAACTGTGGAAGAAGACCTTATTTTGTCAGTGGCGGAGGAAAAGGGTTCAATTTCCTCCATGGACATTTCACAGCCGACTGCAACCAATAGTTTGTTCGCTAGAGCCATGGTAGCCGCAATGACAGGGCAAAAAGAGGAGTTATCCAGCCTTTTACACGCAGATCCAAGCCTTCTGACTGCCTGCGACGAATCCGGTCGTTCATTACTCATGTTTGCGTGTTTATGCGACCGGGCGCCGGTGGCCGAGTGGTTATTGCGGCGGGGTGCACGTCCGCAGGCCCGGGATCGACTCTCGCGCTCCGCTCTGCATTGGGCCTGTGCTAAGGATGCTGCCAGATGTGTGCAGATGTTGTTGAGATGGAAGGAAAAGGAGCAGATTTCAAGCAGGGAGAAGACTGAGAAACAAGTTGGAGGATTTGGAGCGATGGTTTTGTCGGGAGATCTCGCCGGGGTTACACCCTTCCATTTTGCGGCCCGGCTGAGTAAACCGAAATGTCTTCAGGTATGCGCACAACACGTTTTTCACATTTTTAAAGGTTTCACGGGTGTCCCTGGCTTGCAAAAGGTATTTTTTGGGGTAGAAGAGCGCTAGCCCCTCGTTAGTGGGAAAATGTTTCGTCTACGAGCGAGTTTTGGACACCCATAACTCCTTGAAAGAATATCAAAGGTGTGCTTGATCTATTAGAGAGAAAGAAGTACGTCAAAAGTGTTGTAAGGCTGAAATAGTTGGCATTGTCTCTCTTTGAATCAAGATTGCCAAATCAATTGCTGATTTAAATGGTGTGAGTAATCACTGCACTATGTTCGGTCCATTGAGCGAATGTCATGCGCCGATTTACGAAGTCGCGGAAGACTTTTTGCTCAAAATGCAAAATTCATGGACAAGTCCATGCTATCAGTGCGTGAGCAAAGCCTTCTTTCGCTATTTCATAAAACCTTCACAATACAATTCACTCCATGCACCGAACTATGGATGAACGAGTGCCTCAAGCTCTTCTTATAGGGGAGATTAGGGTAAACCCGGCTACCGGACAACCCCGGATACCTAAAGCTCCCTTGAAGTTTGCTGTTTCAGCAAATAATGAACCGAATGAACAGCTCATATGAAAGAGAAGAGTTCAAGGAATCGATTGATATCATATTTGTCTCAATCGGTCCATTGGTTGCTGAGATATGTAGAAGCTTGGATGACCGGATTTTCCCCACGGTACCCTATGTGTTTCAGCTTCTTCTGTCCCATTGCACCCGCCTGTTTCCTGTTCCTCATTTCGACTGGTGTTCCCTTGTGGACTCAGACGGCCGCTCTCCTCTGCATTGGGCCGCGTCCTCGGGCCGTCTCACGTCCCTCCGTCTTCTACTCGCATTCAACCACAACAACAACACTTCTACTCTTCAACCAGACTCCACTGTCCATCATAGCAAACCACTGTGCTGCTTGGAACTGGCAGATAATAGCGGCAAGACTCCCCTGCACTGGGCAGTTCTCAGCCACAATCCCGAGGCCTTGGACTGTTTGACGCTGATGATGGAACGTTCCCCTTTAACCCCCTTTAACCCTCCCCGTGGTGGCGGAGGACGGACAGTTGGGAAGGGGTTAACGGGTTTGCATTTGGCTGTGATTGCGGATAATTTGCCGGCTCTTCGGCTGTTTTTATCGTCGTCTTCGAGTGCAGCCGATAGTGCGTCTTTGGGTGATATTACGAAAAAGCGACAGACGGACGTGCGGGATGCTGCGGGAAGGACGGCGTTGCATTGGGCCGCGAGGTTGGGACGTGTTCAGCATGTGGATGTCCTGTTGCTGAGTGGGGCCGACCCGCGGTTAAGAGACGCCGTGAACTCTGCCAGTCCCTTGCATTATGCGGCGCAGAATAATCAGAAGGAAGCGGTGGAGAGGATGATAAATGCAGCTGCAGCCACTGGGGATAAAGAAACAGGTGAGCTCATTCCTTCCTTCCTACTGCAAACAAGGTTGAGGGTGTCCGAGGAGTCAAAAGTGGAATCGAATGCCATCCCACAAGTGCCTACCGTATTTTTGGGTGTATAGCCCCGGGGCTATACAAAAATCGAGAGGTCTGATGGGGGGTTATACACTGGGGGGGGATATACAATGGGGGGGGGGGATATACACTGGGCAAAATTTATGTTTTTTGATAGGTGTGTAGAGGCATGTTTTTGAGGTCAAAAGTATGTGTTTTAGAGCATAATCGCGGTCAAAACAGGGTTATTCTAGTACAAGACATGCTCAGCTAAGCTTATAGGCATAGTAGCTTGGTGTAGGAGTGGCTATAGCTAGCTTATGACCAGCTTACATAGGTAGGCTAGGTACCTTCCAGTACATGGGGGGTTATACACCAGGGGGGGATATACACTGGGCAAAATTTATGTTTTGCCAATGGGGGGTTATACACTGGGGGGGATATACAATGGGGGGATATACACCCAAAAATACGGTATATTAGCACTATACTAACAGTAGGTCATTTTTACGCTAAACGAAGCTTATGCTTGTTGTGTCTTTCTTCAGGTGAGCAGCGGAGTAAGAATGGAGATGACGTGATTGTGGATGCGAAGGGTCGTTCTCCGTTGATGTGGGCGGCTTCAGCTGGGGCCTGGGATGCAGTGGCTCTCTTCCTTACAGCTGCATCTGTCAACAGAGAAGCCAGGGACACAGTGAGAGGTACAGGAACGACTTCGTCTTTTTCCACTCTCTTCGCATAGTGTAGGGTAATCTGGGAGTAATTTCGGATGAAGAAATTTCGAATACATTTTCTTCTACCATTACTGTGTAAATCAAAGACAACTGGTCATGCTTTCAGTATGCAAGCAATCCAGTGGTCATATGCCTCGTTCACCATACGTCCGTACGACGTCCGCGTCCGACGTATCAAGGAGTACGTGTCATCACAAACGACCATGTACTCCTAGATACTTTAGACGTACGCATGCACGGACGTATGGCGAACGCGGCATCGAACCCATGTGCTTTCTCTTGATGGCAAATCATTCAATTTAGTGATGCAAAGCTCTTGCATGTTCTAAATTTGCTTTATTGTCCGACTTTACCCCGTCGTACCCTACACATGTGATGTGTTGCATGGCCATTTCCATGCTCAGTGATTCCTCTCTGCCGTTCTTTTCACAGGTGCCACAGCTCTGCATCTGGCAGCAGAAACAGGTGAAGCTGCTGTAGCTGAGTTGCTACTGGATCGGGGATGGGAAGTGGATGCAGAGGACTGGGAAGGAAGGACAGCCTTGCTCTATGCAGTGGAAAGGGGACAGGGGAAGATGGTGAAGTTGCTGACAGCCAGAGGGGCAGCTCCAGGACACAGGGATCATCTGGCACGCACTCCTCTGCATTGGGCCTGCTTCGGAGGTACTATCCATGAGTTGCGTTATTGTTATATTGATCATGGCCACAAGTTCGCCCCTCTTTCTATTCAGCTCGCCCCCACTGTACCTTCCAGTGTTATGGCTGGGTTTTTTGATCCAAAGACGACAAGTTTTATAGTTACTGTGGTTGTGGGCTCAGCAACCTGGGTGAACTCGTGGCTTTGATGTTTCGACTGGCTATAAGGCTGCGGAAGGATTGATGGTGATGTGAAAAGGAATGGCATCGATAACGCAAACTCGTGTACACGTTGGGACAAAATGGTGTAGAGAAGTTGGTTGATTGAGTAGCCAGCAGGGGTTTGTGATGCCATATTTTGGGTATAGTTTTTGGCTGATGTTGAGTGTAGAGATAAGCTTGAGTGATTGTTTTTGCAAGTGAGCTATGTTCTGGGGTAAGTACGGAAGGGTTAAATATACACAGGGTAATGTGGAATAATTCGGGTCCTCCGATGTCTCTTCATTCCCATTTTGGATTATTACGGATTACGGGAATTCGTTACTGGCTCATGATATGCGAAATATTGTGCAGTGCATGTGTGTGTGTTTTGTAGGTCAGACGCAGTTGTGTAGTGAGTTTGTGCGCACTCTGAAACAGGACGCGAAAGCGACAGACGCCGGAGGAAGGACGCCGATTCACTGCGCCGCTTTCGCTGGCAGCGTCTCCTCTGTCTCCCTCCTCCTACAGGTACTACACTACACAGATTACACTGTACGTACTATACGTATTTTGTATGCTCCCGTTTTGAGCTGGGGTAAGCTGGGAAAATTCGGGCCAGGTTGTTTCTATTGGATGGAAACTGGCACATCTAATAGAGGTTTTGTGGGGTTGGTGTGAATGATAAGACGGTTGAATTTATCCCAACTTACCCGAGTATACGTTTACGTGGTACAGTATGGTGTGTCATTCCTATGTACGTGTAGGGTAGCTAGGGGGCAATTCTTCTTCGAGCACAAATTTCTGGCCAACACCTAAGTACGCTGCAACTTTTCGAAAGGCGTCGGCTGGTCATTTGATATGTTTTTGCAGCTGAATTTTCCCCAGCTTACCCTAGTGTACTTTACAGTACGCATGCGAATGCATTCACCGTTGCTTTCCAGTCAATCTCTTTTGCTTCCATCGACCACAAACAAACGAAAGTTGGCTGTGTTCCTGTGAATGCCTATTTTGCAGGACTACGTGTAAATTGCGCAGCGCGGGCAAAGGTACAGCCAGAAACAACTCTCGCCAGAATGATTCTACATTTCTTCGTACAAGTAGCCGCTCATGCTTTCCCCCAGCTTTCCCTACTAAACTTTACATGACAGTCAGTTGAGATAAAAATCAAATATTCCCTTTCTTTTCTTTCCTTTTTCACAGGCGGGCGCTAACCCCAGCCGTCCTGACAACTGCGCCTGTACTCCATTGCACTACGCGGCAGCTGAGAATCGACTGGAGGCTGCTCGTTTCCTCTTGCAGTGGGACTGCTTCGTTAACGCCATCGCACTTCTTCCTCTACAGCAGCAGGAGGAGGAGGAGTTAAAGGGGGAGCGAAGGGAAGCATCAGCCAAGGAGTTGGAAGCGCAGGAAGGACTGCCCGTCACCCCTTTGGATTTCGGTAAGAAGAGGGGAGAGAAAGATTGATGCCTCATTCACATCGTAGACGTGCGCTGAGCGTACAGTACACTGGGCGTATGCTCATTGGATGCAAAGGCATGGACAGCCACGGATGCGCTTTTCTCCAATGTTTATGAGCCTTGAGAGATGTGCTCGATTGATGTTATTGAATGAACGTCATGCCTTTCATTGTCATTTCTGAGCTCAGGCTTTCTAGCCTTACCCTTTCCCATGGTTCAGTGCTGGAGCGCTGCCATCCAATCGCTCTAGCGGTATTTATTTTTATTGACTCAGTTACGCGCATTTGTAGCAAGACCATGTGCTGATTTTGCACAAAAAGACAAAGGAAAAAGTGCGACGGATAGAAGATAAATACTGCTAGGCGATCGGATAAACAGTGCGACAGTACTGAGCGCTGCTATTCGCCACTTGCGCTAAGACTTTGGGTGGTTGTGCGGTAGCCCTGTGGTATATTTGGAGCCAGTTTAGAGCAGTGCCTTCCTTCTCTTTGCTCTTCCGCTCCTAGATGACTGAACCACGTCAACGTCCCTGTCGACACACCGATCTAAACTTACACTAAACACCGCGGGCCACTTTCGCGACCACACAAAGAAGTCTTAGCGCAGGTAGCGAATATGCTAAGGCTAATAGCGGGCTATAATTTTTATTAATTGGAATTCTAGGCCAAGTCCAGTGAGTTATGCATGCATGGACAAGTGGTAAGCCTGCTTTTTTGTTTCTTTTAAGCTTCGAGTGCTGAGATGGTGGAATTACTGGAGAGCGAGGGGGGTTTAAGCTATGCTCGTCTGATTTCTGTGGCTGCTACGAAGATTCAGGCTGTCTACCGTGGCTACAGAGTGCGACAGAAAACAACACTGCGACTCCAAAGTGGGGATGTCAGTGGAGTGGTTGGAATGACTGGGGTTCGTATAGAAATCGATGAAGGAACACCGATGCAAAAAGACGCACCGTTCCTTAGTTGTAGCCCGAGTCCAGAGAAATCTTTCGTGTCTACTCGCTTGTGAGTTCAGTTCTTTCTTGGTCACTATTATGTACCCACAGTTTGTACGTGTACGTACATACGTAACGTATCAGGGTGCTCGCGCATACTCGAAATACTCGAAATACTCGGATGATACTCGAATTTGATGTACATACTCGAAATACTCGGATGATACTCGAATTTGATCTTGCGTGAAAGTGCATGGACCGCACTGAAATTTGAGTACTGAGAGAGAGAATGCGTAATATTTTCTGAGTACATTTCCATCATTTTGAGACAGAGACATTGCAAAAATTTTTCGCCTTCGGCGAGTGTTAGTGCTGCTTTTACTGATATTTGATGGTATCCGCACAACCAACTTCAATTTTCCAGTGTTTTTTGCTTGCTTCATTTTTGCTTCTATCAGGTTTCATGATTCAAAATTTTTTCCACCTTTGAGAAGATTCTTGGTTGATAATTTTTGTACAAGTACGTCGTAGTGATTTTCTTGGCTACCTACTGATGGCCCGTTCACAACGGACGCTGAACGCCGACTTTGACGCTGCGTAGCCGCCAGCGTCAACGCGAACGCCAACGCAGATATTGACGTTCAACGCAGATTATGGAAAGCTATGCAAATCTTTATTTTACTCCAATAATAATGCCGGCATAGATATGATGATGCTGTTTGGTACGTACGTACATATTATATTCGATCAAGTTTACGCGGATGTTTGCTACTGTTATCTGCGATTGCTAATATCTGCGTTGAACGTCATATCTGTGCTGGCGTCAACCGTCGATATCTGCATTGGCATCGAACGTCGATATCTGCGTGGCTTTCGCGTTGACGCCGGCGGCGACTGTCAACGTCGGCTTTCAGCGTCCGTGAATGGGCCATGACAAAGCGATAGCTGTCTCCTGAATGAACAGCGCATACCATGCATGCGGCTGCATCTGATGAGAGAAGCGAAGCACAGTGGCTGAAGAGATAGAGCGCGAAGAGAGGAGGCGTTTGGTGTGAGCTGGGTGCTAAAATAGTGGCCCCTGCTTGTTGTGCCTGCTTGCATCCTGGTACTATTGTACTGTATGTATCTGTGTACTGTATGTAGGTAGCTGTTTACTGGGCCAGTGCGACGTTCCCTCAAAACTTCAAAAACCAGTTACATCGACACACTTTGTAGACAGTTTGAAAAAAACCGGGCGCTGTCTATGCTTTCGCATACTTTGTGTGGCGGTCCAGCATGGACCGCCACGAAAGGTAAGGTATTGCTTTTGGCGCTAAGCCAATAAGAAAAAGGTGAACCGTGGTGAACCGAAAAAGAAGAAACAAAAGAAGAAAAGTGAGCGCAGGAGAAGGAAAAAGATGAGAAGGCCTATCCTTTCACCGGTTCTAGCAAATGAGGTGAAGGTTTGAAAGGAAATCTGAAACAAACTGAGATTTTTGTTCTTGGCTTAGCGCCAAAAGCTATACCTTACATTTCGTGGCGGTCCATGCTGGACCGCCACACAAAGTATGCGAAAGCATAGACAGCGCCCGGTTTTTTTCAAACTGTCTACAAAGTGTGTCGATGTAACTGGTTTTTGAAGTTTTGATGGTATTAGATGCAAAAATTGTATACTACTGTACTGACTGATACTGAAGCTGCAACTGTATGCAGTAGTTGGTTTATGCAGTGATGATGGTTGGTGGGTGGGTAATGGTTAGGTATGTATGTACATGTAAATACAATGATTCTGATATGCTTCCTGGAGAACTCTTGACATTGCTTGAGAGATGGAAACTGTGTCTTTATGTGTGAACGTGCGGAAATGAGTGTGAAAGTATGTGGGTGAACAAAATATAGGCTTAAACTGGTACTCGAAAATCATGCTTATGGGTACTCGAAATACTCGAATGATACTCGAATTGCGTTTCATACTCTGCGCGAGCACCCTGCGTATGTAGGATGCGTATTTATGCAGTAGGCTAATGTTTCTGGAGGTTTTGTTTTTGTGCCACATGCATTGAGACGCTAGGCTTTTGTTGTATCGCTCGTTTCCTGTACTACTGCATTTCTACTGTGCTGTAATAAAAAATTGAGGCTGCATACTTTTTTGTTTTTCCCCTCTGCTCTAGCTATAAAGTCCTGTTTCAGCAGCATTTTGCGCTTTTATTTTTTCCAAGTGCTGGACACGTAACGTGTATTTCTGGAAGGTGGCGTCTTTTCGTAGTGTGTATTTATTATATTTTGTAGGGAAATATGAAACACTGCTTTTTTTGCTACTATATTTTGTGACTTTTGGTGTGATGTAAGGATTTTTGGAGCCAGGAAACGTAAGTTGTTAGTAGATGCAATGTGATTTGACGATTACGATAAGCCTGCTTGGGGGTGTATTGTACTAGAATAAAACCGTGTTTTGACCTCAATTATGCCCTAAAACACGTGTTTTTGACCTAAAAAATATGCCTCTGCGCACCTCTCAAAAACATAAAAAGGCCCCCTGCATACCCCCCCCCCCCCCCAAATGCATAACCCCCCTCCCCCCCCTGTGCATAGCCCCCTATGGGACCTCTCCAGTTTTGCAAACCCCCATGGGGCTATTCACCGGTAAATACGGTATTTGAAGTTTACATGATTTATGCAGTGTATTTTGCAGTAGCTAAAATTAGATATTGCTCCAACATTTTAGCAGTAAAACAAAAGAATCGAAACGAAGGCTGTTGTCATAGAGCCTTTGCTGTTGTGGTCAGACAAAGCGCTAGCAAGAGCGGCAAATACCGTACGTACTGTACATAAATGTTATGTGTTTCTTGTTTGAAACTTGTCAAATTATCAATCGAACTACTATAATAGGCCGCCTACGTTTTTTCCCTTAGCGATTTTTTTCAGATTTTGGTACGCTGGTCCGTCTTCGTCAATGCGATTCCATACGATCCAAAGCTCCTCCAACTGTTTGCATTCAGTCAGCAGCGACTCAACTGCGGGCAGCGAGGCATCAGACAGACCGCACGATCTCAGATACACCTCTTCCATGCTGGGGAACCGGGCGATTTCACGGCAGAGAGCTTTGAAGCCCGATTCACTCTTCCCGAGAAGTCTGTTCTGGTCGAAATAAACCGATGACAGATTGGGGCAGATTGGCCGCAATGACTGGAGAATTTCCACTGCTACAGGTGCTGTCAACTGGCAATTGGTCAACCGAAGCTCCTCCATCTCTCTGTACTGATCTCTGGATGATGAGAAGTGGGCGGAGAGAGTTCCAGCACCAATGCACATTGATTGCAGCTGGAGCTCTCGAATATGTTTCGAGGCCAATTGCAGCATGTCAGGATCGAGTTCTGTATTGTTTCCCAACAGAATCAGCTCTTTCAAATTGGGAGTAGCCTTCAGTATAGCAGACAGAAGAGAAACGGCTGCGTCTGCATCTGAAAGCTGAGAACAATCAACACGCAATCCATCCACGCTTTCCATCATTGGCAACTGTAGCACTGGAGACGCCGCAACGTCCGCGCCATCATTCTGATGATGAAGCTCAATCTGCACCTTTTTCACGTTGAATGAGACGATGAATGGCAGAAACTGCGCCAGCTTGACTGGGCTTCCACTCAGCCACCACCGCGAGATTCCGTGCTGTTCCACCGCCTCCGCTATTTTGCTGTATGAAGATGGAATGTACGCTAAGGCGTCCACGTCTACTAGGACACTGTGGTCACCGTAAGGATCCTTCCACAGGGAACAACCATCGCATATAGCGCTGAATGATGATGGAAGCATCAGCTGCATATCAGACAGTAAGAAGGAGAAGAAGCCCACGGCGAAGCGTCCCATGATAAGTGGCGCAATAGAACGCAATACGCCAAGGCAGTCAGTGTACTGGGATTCAGTTGAGCATTCCAGCTTCAAACGTCGGGTCACAGCAATTGAAGGAGCCCAATCTCTATAGGTCCATAGTTTGAAATGTCTCTTGCACTGCTCGAGAAAGGTTCGCAGATGGTTTGGATACTCTGTGGCGATGAAGCCAAACAGAAATATGAAGGTCTGCTCCAGACTAGGAGCCAACCAGCTTTCTTTTTTATAACTGAATATGTCCAAAAAACGTCTTATCTGTCCATATCTTGTATGTTGTCTTTTTTGTGGAAACTTTTTTTGTGTTACAGCAAAGTATTTGATGCTCATTTCCAAGCGCAATAGCAGCGAAGAATTCCTGCATTGTTTTATGCGAAAATGCGTATGTTTTCACCGTTTGAGTAGCCGACATGGTTCTTGTGGTCTGCTCCTCAGCCACAAGAAAACCCACGGCTTCCATCAGTCGATGGTCAAAGTTGTACTGTTGCACTGTTTGCTGGTCAAAGACCACGGTGCCTTCTTCGCTTTCAATCAGGCCGTGCCATGCCATGGAACCAAGGGCAAGAATGTCTGGATTATCCATCCAGTCATCAGGATTGAAAGCTGTGCTGCCTGGGTGTGCGTCGACGTATGTTTTCAATAGCTTGATGGACATTTCTTTGTACAGACGATAATTGCTGCTGGAAACGTTGGCATATCCAATGGTCATTGCCATCAGTAGTAGCAGTGGAGGCCCTAGCCCCTCTTGCAAATGTTTGTCAGTTCTCAACTTTTCAAGAAACTTTTTCTTTTCTTCTTCAGAATTGCCGACTATTTTTAGGAAGTGCTTGTGCACAAATTCTTCCATCTGCTTCAAGCTGAGAGGTTGAATGTAGGCAATCTCGTATTTGCACACTATTTCTCCAACCGTGTGTGGTCGTGTTGTGATTATTGTGGGACAGCCCATGACCGAGCCGAAACCAACTGTACTCGCATCAGAAAGTAGCAGCAGAGCAACCCTTGGCTGGTTTCAAGCTAGTGCTCATAGGGAAGCTGCGTGACATGAAAGGCAAGAAGCTCAGCTCTTGTCTTGACCTTTGCTGGCACTGGATGTGTAGAAGAAGTCAGCCATTGCGAAAGCTAAAAATAAACAGTGGCGAAGAGCTGTTGGGTTCATTAAATTTGCAAGGGGAAGACGTTCTTCTTCTTTTGGACGGATTGGATGAAGCAGCTCGAGGTGACTGTGATGACCTCGAGCAGCTTTTCACGCAAGTGGGTGAAATGGTCATGGGCTGTCCCACAATAATCACAACACGACCACACACGGTTGGAGAAATAGTGTGCAAATACGAGATTGCCTACATTCAACCTCTCAGCTTGAAGCAGATGGAAGAATTTGTGCACAAGCACTTCCTAAAAATAGTCGGCAATTCTGAAGAAGAAAAGAAAAAGTTTCTTGAAAAGTTGAGAAATGACAAACATTTGCAAGAGGGATTAGGGCCTCCACTGCTTCTACTGATGGCAATGACAATTGGATATGCCAACGTTTCCAGCAGCAAATATCGTCTATACAAAGAAATGTCCATGAAGCTATTGAAAACCTACGTCGACGCACACCCAGGCAGCACAGCTTTCAATCCTGACAATTGGATGGATCATTCAGACATTCTTGCCCTCGGATCTATGGCATGGCACGGCCTGATCGAAAGCGAAGAAGGCACCGTGGTCTTTGACCAGCAAACAGTGGAACACTACAACTTTGACCATCGACTGATGGAAGCCGTGGGTTTTCTTGTGGCTGAGGAGCAGACCACAAGAACCATGTCGGCGACTCAAACGGTGAAAACATACGCATTCTCTCACAAAACAATGCAGGAATTCTTCGCTGCTATTGCGCTTGGAAATGAGCATCAAATACTTTGCTGTAACACAAAAAAAGTTTCCACAAAAAAGACAACATACAAGATATGGACAGATAAGACGTTTTTTGGACATATTCAGTTATAAAAAAGAAAGCTGGTTGGCTCCTAGTCTGGAGCAGACCTTCATATTTCTGTTTGGCTTCATCGCCACAGAGTATCCAAACCATCTGCGAACCTTTCTCGAGCAGTGCAAGAGACATTTCAAACTATGGACCTATAGAGATTGGGCTCCTTCAATTGCTGTGACCCGACGTTTGAAGCTGGAATGCTCAACTGAATCCCAGTACACTGACTGCCTTGGCGTATTGCGTTCTATTGCGCCACTTATCATGGGACGCTTCGCCGTGGGCTTCTTCTCCTTCTTACTGTCTGATATGCAGCTGATGCTTCCATCATCATTCAGCGCTATATGCGATGGTTGTTCCCTGTGGAAGGATCCTTACGGTGACCACAGTGTCCTAGTAGACGTGGACGCCTTAGCGTACATTCCATCTTCATACAGCAAAATAGCGGAGGCGGTGGAACAGCACGGAATCTCGCGGTGGTGGCTGAGTGGAAGCCCAGTCAAGCTGGCGCAGTTTCTGCCATTCATCGTCTCATTCAACGTGAAAAAGGTGCAGATTGAGCTTCATCATCAGAATGATGGCGCGGACGTTGCGGCGTCTCCAGTGCTACAGTTGCCAATGATGGAAAGCGTGGATGGATTGCGTGTTGATTGTTCTCAGCTTTCAGATGCAGACGCAGCCGTTTCTCTTCTGTCTGCTATACTGAAGGCTACTCCCAATTTGAAAGAGCTGATTCTGTTGGGAAACAATACAGAACTCGATCCTGACATGCTGCAATTGGCCTCGAAACATATTCGAGAGCTCCAGCTGCAATCAATGTGCATTGGTGCTGGAACTCTCTCCGCCCACTTCTCATCATCCAGAGATCAGTACAGAGAGATGGAGGAGCTTCGGTTGACCAATTGCCAGTTGACAGCACCTGTAGCAGTGGAAATTCTCCAGTCATTGCGGCCAATCTGCCCCAATCTGTCATCGGTTTATTTCGACCAGAACAGACTTCTCGGGAAGAGTGAATCGGGCTTCAAAGCTCTCTGCCGTGAAATCGCCCGGTTCCCCAGCATGGAAGAGGTGTATCTGAGATCGTGCGGTCTGTCTGATGCCTCGCTGCCCGCAGTTGAGTCGCTGCTGACTGAATGCAAACAGTTGGAGGAGCTTTGGATCGTATGGAATCGCATTGACGAAGACGGACCAGCGTACCAAAATCTGAAAAAAATCGCTAAGGGAAAAAACGTAGGCGGCCTATTATAGTAGTTCGATTGATAATTTGACAAGTTTCAAACAAGAAACACATAACATTTATGTACAGTACGTACGGTATTTGCCGCTCTTGCTAGCGCTTTGTCTGACCACAACAGCAAAGGCTCTATGACAACAGCCTTCGTTTCGATTCTTTTGTTTTACTGCTAAAATGTTGGAGCAATATCTAATTTTAGCTACTGCAAAATACACTGCATAAATCATGTAAACTTCAAATACCGTATTTACCGGTGCATAGCCCCATGGGGGTATGCAAAAATTGAGAGGTCCCATATGGGGCTATGCACAGGGGGGGAGGGGGGTTATGCATTTGGGGGGGGGGGGGGGGGGGTATGCAGGGGGCCTTTTTATGTTTTTGAGAGGTGCGCAGAGGCATATTTTTTAGGTCAAAAACACGTGTTTTAGGGCATAATTGAGGTCAAAACACGGTTTTATTCTAGTACAATACACCCCCAAGCAGGCTTATCGTAATCGTCAAATCACATTGCATCTACTAACAACTTACGTTTCCTGGCTCCAAAAATCCTTACATCACACCAAAAGTCACAAAATATAGTAGCAAAAAAAGCAGTGTTTCATATTTCCCTACAAAATATAATAAATACACACTACGAAAAGACGCCACCTTCCAGAAATACACGTTACGTGTCCAGCACTTGGAAAAAATAAAAGCGCAAAATGCTGCTGAAACAGGACTTTATAGCTAGAGCAGAGGGGAAAAACAAAAAAGTATGCAGCCTCAATTTTTTATTACAGCACAGAAGAAATGCAGAGGATAATAATACAGAGAAACGAGCGATACAACAAAAGCCTAGCTCGTGCTGAAGATGCATGTGGCACACAAACAACACCTCCAGAAACATTAGCCTACTGCATAAAGACGCATCCTACATACGCAGGGTGCTCGCGCAGAGTATGAAACGCAATTCGAGTATCATTCGAGTATTTCGAGTACCCATAAGCATGATTTTCGAGTACCAGTTTAAGCCTATATTTTTTTACCCTTCCCGCCCGCCTGTCTTGTTGTTTTTTTTTTTTTTTTTTTCCCTCTCTCCTTGTTTTTGTTTTGTTTTTTGGCTTGTGGTTTTGTGGGGTTGGCGTGTGGTGCTTTTGGCGGGTTGATTTGTTGTGATTGGTGTGTTGGTGTTGGTTTTGTGTGTGGTTGTGGGTGGTGGTTGGTTGTTGTTGTTGTTTGATTGCTTCCTGGAGATCTTGCTTGCTTGAGAGATGGATGTGTCTTTTGTGTGGTGTGGATGGTGTGAGTTGTGGGTGATATGGCTTTGGGTTTGAATTGCTTTGGGTTCGATTGTCTTGTTTGTGTTTCTCTGTGTGAGTCTTGTGTGTGTTGTGTTTTTGGCGTGGCTTGTTTCTGGTTCTGTTTTTGTCCTGCTCGGTTGGAGGCTTCTGTTTTTGTTTGTTCCCCGCCCTCTCTTTTGACTGTGGCTGCGAATTGGTTCTTTTTGTCTTCCTTGGCTGAGTGCATCTGTTTCGCAGCATTCTGCTTCTTTTTTCAAAGCGCCGGACATGACGTATTTGCGTGTTTTCGTAGTGTATTCATTATATTGTAGGGAAATACTAAACACTGCTTTTTTGTCACCATATTTGTGACTTTTGGTGTGATGTAAGGGGATTTTTGGAGCCAGGAAACGTAAGTTGTTAGTAGATGCAATGTGATTTGACGATTACGATAAGCCTGCTTGGGGGTGTATTGTACTAAATAAAACCCTGGTTTGACCTCAATTATGCCCTGAAACACGTGTTTTTGACCTAAAATTATGCCTCTGCGCACCTCTCAAAAACATAAAAAGGCCCCCTGCATCCCCCCCCCCCCCCCCCCCCCCCAAATGCATAACCCCCCCCCCCCCCCTGTGCATAGCCCCATATGGGACCTCTCAACTTTTGCATACCCCCATGGGGCTATGCACCGGTAAATACGGTATTTGAAGTTTACATGATTTACGAAGTGTATTTTGCAGTAGCTAAAATTAAATATTGATCCAACATTTTATCAGTAAAACAAAAGAATCGAAACGAAGGCTGTTGTCATATATCCTTTGCTGTTGTGGTCAGACAAATAGCTAGCAAGAGAGGCAAATACAGTACGTACTGTACATAAATGTTATGTGTTTCTTGTTTGAAACTTGTCAAATTATCAATCGAACTACTATAATAGGCCGCCTACGTTTTTTCCCTTAGCGATTTTTTTCAGATTTTGGTACGCTGGTCCGTCTTCGTCAATGCGATTCCATACGATCCAAAGCTCCTCCAACTGTTTGCATTCAGTCAGCAGCGACTCAACTGCGGGCAGCGAGGCATCAGACAGACCGCACGATCTCAGATACACCTCTTCCATGCTGGGGAACCGGGCGATTTCACGGCAGAGAGCTTTGAAGCCCGATTCACTCTTCCCGAGAAGTCTGTTCTGGTCGAAATAAACCGATGACAGATTGGGGCAGATTGGCCGCAATGACTGGAGAATTTCCACTGCTACAGGTGCTGTCAACTGGCAATTGGTCAACCGAAGCTCCTCCATCTCTCTGTACTGATCTCTGGATGATGAGAAGTGGGCGGAGAGAGTTCCAGCACCAATGCACATTGATTGCAGCTGGAGCTCTCGAATATGTTTCGAGGCCAATTGCAGCATGTCAGGATCGAGTTCTGTATTGTTTCCCAACAGAATCAGCTCTTTCAAATTGGGAGTAGCCTTCAGTATAGCAGACAGAAGAGAAACGGCTGCGTCTGCATCTGAAAGCTGAGAACAATCAACACGCAATCCATCCACGCTTTTCCATCATTGGCAACTGTAGCACTGGAGACGCCGCAACGTCCGCGCCATCATTCTGATGATGAACTTCAATCTGCACCTTTTTCACGTTGAATGAGACGATGAATGGCAGAAACTGCGCCAGCTCCGACTGGGCTTCCAGCTTCCAGCCACCACGGCGAGATTCCGTGCTGTTCCACCGCCTCCGCTATTTTGCTGTATGAAGATGGAATGTACGCTAAGCGTCACGTCTACTAGGACACTGTGATCACAGTAAGGATCCTTCCACGGGAACAACCATCGCATATAGCGCTGAATGATGATGGGAAGCACTAGCTGCATATCAGACAGTAAGAAGGAG
>JASAMW010004370.1:0-27204 GCA_030247985.1 Epsilonema sp. ZAB3_2 | reverse complement strand
TTATGTTATTATTACTTCGTTCAGTTACGTATTGCTACCGGTAGTGGGCAGACGGATGGCGCAGCTGACAACGGTTAATAGGTTGACCACATCGCTGGCGAACGTATAGAATTTGAACTGCTCTCCTATGGTCAGTCCTTCACTGTCCACGTGCTCCCATACCATCAGGACCATTGACGGGCATTTCCGGTGGATCTCCCAGGCAAAAACAAAGCGCATATAAGTAGGCTATATGTATACGTACATACATACGGCTCCGATGCGTCGCATTACGTTGTGTGCACGGCTCGTATGGTGTCATGTGATAAACCCGACCATCCATGTAAATGAACTTCGGCCTTCAGTTCAGTGGCCGGATTTACCCCCAATAGCGGCTGCAGCTGCGGTTTTGCATTGGGATTGTGTACATGCATTTGTTATGCAGTAACGTGGACGTACTATGGTCCTCGAAATACGTATTTGTCAACTATTCCGGCAATAGGTAGTGAAGCATATACAGAGTGTCCCGAAATAAACCGGCCACCTTTCCGGGCATGTAACTCTGGAACGACACGTGAGATTTTTATGCGGTTTTTTTTATCTTGTAGTCAAGGCTTCAACTGAGATTTGTACAAAATTTCAGCTATTTGGTCCACATACTTCAGAAATTACGACGGTTTGAATCTCGAAGTTCAAAATCGACGTTTTTCTTCAGTATGGAGAAAAATTCGACCTTAATTTTTCAAGATACCCTGTTCCATGCGTTTGCTATGGTGGAATTGGGATTACTGCGTGAGATTCACATTTCCTAGCATTTTGGGACTACTTTTTTATTACGAGACTAATTATGTCTTGGACCCATGCACAATAGACCACTAAAATGACCGCTACCATTAGAAAAACCCTCGTTTTTGACCGCCGGAGAAAGGTGTTTGAGCACCTTTCACTGGGCCTACGAAGCTAAAATTTTGTACAAATCTTTCAGTTAAAGCCTTGGCTACGAGATAAAAAAACCGCATGAAAATCTCAAGTGTCGTTCCAGAGTTACATGCCCGGAAAGGTGGCCGGTTTATTTCGGGACACCCTATATGCTTCACTCCTATTGCCGGAATCATTGAAAGATGCGTCTTAAGAGACGGTGGGGCGTCCACGTTACTGCATAACAAATGCATGTACACAATCCCAATGCAAAACCGCAGCTGCAGCCGCTATTGGGGGTAAATCCGGCCACTGAACTGAAGGCCGTTCTATCTGCAAATGATGGTCGGGTTTATCACATGACACCATACGAGCCGTGCATACATAACTCAACTTCGCGTATCGGAGCCGTATGTATGTATAGTATACATATAGCCTACTTATATGCAGATTGTTTTTGCCTGCAGCATCTGATCTGCAACGGTCTGTCAATGGTCCTGATGGTATGGGAGCACGTGGACAGCGAAGGACTGACCATAGGAGAGCAGTTCAAATTCTATACGTTCGCCAGTGATGTGGTCAACCTATTAACCGTTGTCAGCTGCGCCATCCGTCTGCCCACGTACTGGTTATGCGAAGTCACCTTTCGAGAGAAATGCGCTGGCTGTTTTGTCCAAACTGGAGATACATGAGAGCAAGCCGGAGCATCAGCAACCCGACCATCATCAGCCGCAAAACCACCAGCGTCTCCATGCAGAGCTTCGCCGACCTTCTGCTGCCATTCCGTCGTACCCCGAGTCGACCAACCGAAAGGCGAAATATCCATAGAGATGAGGTGAGCAGCGAGAGCATTCGGGAAGAAAGGCAGACATGAGCGACGTGGTCATGCAAGTCATGCTGCAGAAGACGCAGTCGGAAATACAAAATGAGAGGGAACTGCAACAAAAGATCGCGCTCATAACAAGGCTGCAACAACGAGCCGCTACATCTGCCGCCGGTGACGGATTTCGAAGCATCGCGACGAAGGCGCTCATTCAACGAAGAAGCATCTTGGCAACGGAAGTGGAAGGAGTAGCTGCGGGAACCAGCGGGAGTAATAAAGAGCAACGTACAGATGAGAAGCGGCCAGAGGAACGGAAGCAGATAGGTGTCAATTCTGCAGCTGAAGCAGAACATCAAAGCTCAGATGAAGATGAAGACGAAGTGAATAGCCAATCGCAACGCATTGTATTTCATATATTGTAAACCCATACAGTACAGTACATACGCACCTTTCAGTACTTAACTTGCTAGATAGTCACCCAAGAACTATGGAAAATAGAAGCGAAATGCTGTGCCGAGACCAGTCAGTCGCTCACTTTATTTGGTTTACCATCGCGCATTTGTAGGCCTCCGTATTAGCGGACTTACGAAGTAAATAAGGTGTCAGTCAACGCGCGCTAGCCAGTGCAAAATCCAATGAAAGCAACAGCAGCGCTCTTCTTTCGCAACTGCCCACGCGCGTTCGCAAGTCTGTTAATACAGTGGTCTACAAAATACGCGATGCAAAGGCAACGGGAGTGACTGAGAGAACAATGACATACAATGGTATAGTACGCACTTCCTAGTTCACTGTGTACGTATAGTTATAGTTGTTCACACCTATAATGGCAATTATTCCCGTTATGACTACACACTACTTTACTTGGTAATGAACGATTCGCGTAATTTTGCGAACACAAAAAACATGAACATAATGCGAAAACAAAACAATGCAGCAGCTGCGTACCTGATTGACAGCTCAGTAAATGTAACCAATTCAACATGGTACGATTTCTAACAAGAAATGCGACATGACACACTAACACAACAACACCAGCAACGATGGCAAGTTCAACTTCTGCTGGTATACTAGATTTTCGCTCAAAAGATAGCATACCAGCTTAGATGGCAAAAAATGAGCAGACCTGGGCAGTAAGATAAGCTCAGGCAAATGTCAAGACAAGACTAATAGGATATTGATACCCAACTCGTAAGGCCGAAATGGAATGCGATATCTCCTCATATCTCCTCAAAGCGAATCATGTGAACAACATTCATATTGCACCGATTGTACGCAGACCCCTACGTAGACATAAGAAAAAATATTATACATACACCAATACCACCAAAAACCAACGCCTGAGCCAAACCATACCCAAGTTACCTAAACCAACGATACTAACACAAAACCTAAATACTGTACCCCAAGACAAAGATTCAAGTGGTCGAAGAAAAAAGTATTATGATAGTTGCTACCGTCTGTAGGTAGTAGCGCACCATGCTTGTAAATATAGGCACAACAATAACAAAAACTTCTGCTACATGTACAGGGTGTTCCATAATATACTCACCGGCTGTTTGTGTCTCTATCTCCACAGTGGGGTGTCATTTTCAAATGCGGTCTTTTGCATTTAGTAGCCAAGGCTTCAAAGTTTATGCATGCAAAATTTCAACATTCTAGGCCAACAGGAAGGTGCTCAAAACAACTCAGAAAGGCTGACCGCAGAAATCGAGGAATTGCCTTATATTTTACCACAATAAAGAGCATATTCTACCATCCAAAAGCAAATACATCTTCAAATCCTGTTCAATATCCCATGAAAGACGCGGCAGAACCAAATGTACTGCGCCATTGTGAAGAAAATTGAAGAAACTCATCCGTGGAGTGCTAACTTCGTCCTTAAAACCCGGGTTTAGCCCCATAGTGAAAAAACGTGAATTTTTGTGTCCAAAAGTTTGAGCTTTCATAACTTCCTTGATAGAAGGACTACATGGCTGAAATTTTACCTGCATAAACTTTGAAGCCTTAGCTACAAACTACAAAAGAGCGTACTGAAATCGAACGCTCAGCTGATGAATGAGAGGCACAAACATCCGGTGAGTTTATTTTGGAACACTCTATACTACAGGGTGTCTTAACGCTATATGTACTACAATAGTGTTACATACTCTAAGTTTCTGAAAGAAGCTACGTACTGCAAGTACATACTATAGTACAGTACATCGTAGCAGGTACCGTGGGATATTACTGGAACAGCTGCTGCTTGAAGTCGTTCAGTAGATCCAACCATTGATCTCTTCCATCGATCGGCTCAGCCTGCGGTTCGTTGGAATGCAAGGCCTCGATGTGATCCCGCACATTTTGCACATCGTACACCGCGGTGAAGTCGCAGAGAGGACAGCGAACGCAAGACTGAAAGTATAGGGGCGCCTCGTACTCGCATAGTATAGTCCACTACTGACGGCTTGCTTTGTTCAAGCGCGAAGGTGGACGAACTGATATGCAATACTTCCACTGTAGGTGCGCATCTGTGGTCAGTCCAGTCCAATGAGAGGCAAGAGACGACAGGCAGCTCAAAGAAATGCGCATGAAGATTGATTTAAAGGGCGGAATCATGGGGTAGAATCGATTCGTCTTGAAAAACTGCATATTCTGACCGAAGAAATTTTCACTATCTTCACCTTCACCATGGGTAAATCTTTGCCACATCCGCCCTTTAAAAACTCGCTTGCGCACCTATGAGCGGCATGCAGTACCTGACGGATGTGGACAATGTAGATGTGTCTTTCCAGATGGTCGGGGGACACGGGCGTCTGGCACTGTGCGCAGATCATCGGCTCTCCGCCGCCCTTCTTCCTCGTCGCCTTCTTCCCCTCTCGCTCCTCCCCCAGCTGTTTCAACTGGTCCAACGCCGACCGATTCAACTTCTTCGTCTCCTCAGCTCGAAAACACGCCACCAACAACTGAAATACAAGGCACACCACACACATAACATACCGTATTTACCGGTGCATAGCCCCATGGGGGTATGCAAAAATTGAGAAGTCCTATATGGGGCTATGCATAGGGGGGGGGGGGGGGGGCGTATGCATGGGACATTTTTTATGTTTTTTGAGAGGTGCGTAGAGGCATATTTTTTAGGTCAAAAGCACGAGTTTTAGGGCATAATTGAGGTCAAAACAGGGTTATTCTAGTACAATACACCCCCAAGCAGGCTTATAGGCATCTTAGCTTGGTGTGGGAGTGGCTATGGGTACTATATGACCAGCTTACGTAGGTAGGTTCAGGTACTGTACAGTACATTTGAGGGTATGCATTGGGCATTTTTTTATGTTTTGCCCATTGGGGGCTCTGCAGTGGGGGGGGGGGGGGGGGGGGGGGGGTTATGCGACCGGTAAATACGATAGGTACGTACAGTACTGTTCAGAACAAAATGCAACACACATTGGCCGCTGCGCATTTATACCGTACGTACACATACTTGTGGTAAAAGAGACGCATGCCGCTAGTGTAGGTAAACTGCTTCGACCATCTGTATACCTCTTTCAGTTCTCCCAGATGCTTGCGAACTTCATCCAGAACAGTGGGAGATTCCCCAGGATGCGATTTTCGCAAATGGCCTGTCACTGCCTTCCAGGTGTGGTAACTGTTGGTGCAGTAGGAGCAGGAGTCAGCGCTTATCCAAGTGTTGCGTGAGGATGTGATAGAGGGCGCATGGAGTGGGTGCGATACTCCCTTGTTTACATTCGCCGCACACTTGCGACACTGATTCCCCAGCTTCACGCCCACCGTTATCACGTCACTAGACCAACCCCTGACCACCACTGCGTTCTTCGCCGTCGTTTTCTTCGCAGTTTCCGGTTTGGGAACAGTCTGGAAGAGATTCCCGCTGCCCCATGGCCATGCTCTTCTTCTTCTTCGGCTCTTGCTTGCTTCCCTTTTTTCTCCGCCTCCACGCCAAAGCACTCTCTTGAGCCAGTTGGAAAACTCCTTCTCCATCGTCGAAAGCAAGTCGTGGTAACCGGTGGCACCATTCTTCTTGTGCATCCTCTTCACGTGTCTCTTGATGTCATGTAATCTACGGGATCCCATTTTGCAGTACTTGCACTGAAAAGCCGGCTTCTTCAGGTGCACACGGATGATGTGCAATTTTCTGCCAATGCTGTGGCGCCGGTTGCACAAACGACACCAGGGGGCCTCACCGCGCCCTACAAGTACAGTAAGGACTCCTGGCACAGTACAGTACAGCTTCGCTGCATGCATGCAATACATACTAAACGCGCATGACACATATAGGTACTATATAGTTCGGTGTAATTCGGGTCGCCCCATCCTCCTCCTGTGGGGAAGGTTGGAAAGTAGCGATTGTGCCATCAAAAACTGTCGGAGGGTTACAAACTGCTTCCCCTGATTCGTCTGTCGCCTATGCAGAAGTGGCCCGAATTCTACCTTGCCCCCAACTACCCCGAATGTACCCTCACGAGCAAGCGTCACTATCCAGTTACATGCATCATACCTTTCCTTTCTACCGTAGATTTCCTGGCTTTCTTCTTCTTAGCAGCCGGCGTCCCATTGTGACTTCTCGCGTCCTCCCCCTCGTCTTCCACGCCGTAGCACTCCCACTATCCACGCGCTGATGTCTTTGGCGTAGACGGAGCGATTGTCGATGACGCCCGGCTCTGCACCCGGATAAAGCGCTTCACGTGACGCAGGACGTTGCTTCTGTGGTTTGTAGCTCCGGCGTCGCAGAAGGGGCACTGGAAGACTTCCCCCTTGTCCAGGTGATGGCGAAGTATGTGCGCTTTCCGTCCCGCCCTCGTCTCGTGCATGCCGCAGGCTCGACAGCAGCGCGCAGCAGGTGTAGACGCCGCTGGAGCCACCGCCATCTCCCTGCTGCCGCATCCCCTCCTCTTGCAACTCCGCAGCTTCTGGTCCCGAAACTCACTAAAACAATATGTCTCAGATCAATTCTCCTCCCTCATGCCGTGAACAATAAGTACTTCCTTGCAAATTATTACGTGTTTTGGCCGCAAGGCGATCCATGCTCGCGTTCGCATATATCGCGGATGGGTATGGTTACATGAGGGGCGAAGCAAAATGTTCACGTATACATATGAACAGTGGCCCCCGCAGAAGTACATGCATTACCTTCGTCCTCCAGTAGGCTTCTGTCAGGTGTCCATTCTACTCTCCGTAGCATCCATCTTCCACCAGTCGCTGATTTCCTCCTCGTAATACGCCAGCTCGTTCTTAACCCCTCTTCCATTTTGCCTTCGGATGCTGTTGGGCAGCGTGCTGCAGCACACGCGTTTTCCACATTCCCCCGTGGTCGCAGTACGGACAGTGGAACCCATTCTGCTTGAGAAGATGGCGAAGTGCGTGACCAGTCGTCCTGCCTTCCCTGCCCCTCCCGCCCGTGTCCCCCATATGCGACAGTTAGCGCCAGACGGTGCTCACTCTCCGTTATCTGCTCTTCGTCTTGCGGCGTAGAGCGTGGGCGGCTCCTCGCCTTCCATCATCACCACCTCCACCTGCTCATCGTACACGTCGTCGTAGCACTGCTCCATCTTGTCCCTGAAATCCGCGTCTGTGCCCCGATCCGGCAGCAGATTCTCCGTTTCCCTGCGCCGGCAATTGCGCATGCTGCCCTTCACGCGCTGCCTTCAAGTGGGGCTTGTAAGCTTTCTTCCACCTTGTAGTCGCAGTGCGGACACTTGCAGATCTTCCTGTCGAAATGGTGGAGCAGCACGTGTGCTTCTCGGACGGAGAGGGGCGTCCTCTTGCCGCACAGTTTGCACTCCGCCCGCTTCTCGCCCCAGACTCCTCCCGCTCTTCCTCCACTCTCGCTCCTGCGTCCGGGCGTTTCCTCCGCGCTCTTCCGGCTTCCTTTCTTCTCCTCCCTCTTGCTGCCGCTCCTCCGCTTCTGCGCCTTACTCGTCCATCCGCCGTCTTCGTCTTCCGTCTTCCTCACGCCGCTTCCTCTCCTCCTTCAACTGCTTCTTTGGCCTTCTTCGCCTCAGCCACCACCAGCGACGTGCTTCTTCCTCCTCGGTGTTTTTTTCCTCTTGTAGAGAGGAAAGAAGAAGCAGGAGGAGCTCGTCACTCCTCGAGTGAAGAAGAGAGGAAGAAGCACGTCGCTGGTGGTGGCTCAGGCGAAGAAGCGCCAAAGAAGCAGCTTGACGAAGGAAGAAGGAAGCAGCGTGAGGAAGGAAGACGGAAAGACGAAGACGGCGGATGGACGCAGTAGGGCGCAGAAGCGGAGGAGCGGCAGCAAGAGGGAGGAGAAGAAAGGAAGCCGGAAGAGCGCGGAGGAAACGCCCGGACGCAGGAGCGAGAGTGGAGGAAGACGGAGGAGTCTGGGCGAGAAGCGGGCGGAGTGCAAACTGTGCGGCAAGACGACGCCCCTTTCCGTCCGAGAAGCACACGTGCTGCTCCACCATTTCGACAGGAAGATCTGCAAGTGTCCGCACTGCGACTACAAGGTGAAGAAAGCTTACAAGCCCCACTTGAAGCAGCACATGAAGCTGCAGCATCCGCAATTGCCGGCGCAGGAAACGGAGAATCTGCTGCCGGATCCGAGCACAGACGCGGATTTCAGGGACAAGATGGAGCAGTGCTACGACGACGTGTACGATGAGCAGGTGGAGGTAGTGATGATGGAAGGCGAGGAGCCGCCCACTGCTACTACGCCGCAAGACGAAGAGCAGATAACGGAGAGTGAGACACCGTCTGGCGCTAACTGTCGCATATGCAACACGGCGGACAGTGAAGCAGGACGACTTGGTCACGTACTTCGTCATCATCTCAAGCAGAATGTGTTCCACTGTCCGTACTGCGACCACGGGGGAATTGTGAAAACGCGTGTGCTGCAGCACGTTGCCCAACAGCATCCGAAGGCAAAATGGAAGATTAAGAACGAGCTGGCGTATTACGAGGAGGAAATCAGCGACTGGTGGAAGATATGCTACGGAATAGAATGGACACCTGACAGAAGCCTACTGGAGGACGAAGGTAATGCATGTACTTCTGCGGGGGCCACTGTTCATATGTATACGTGCATTTTGCTTCGCTCCTCATGTAACCATATCCATCCGCGATATATGCGAACGCGGACAGGGATCGCCTTGCGGCCAAAACACTAATAATTTCAAGGAAGTACTTATTGTTCACGGCATCAAGGAGAATTCATCTAGACATATTGTTTTAGTGAGTTTCGGACCAGAAGCTGCGGAGTTGCAAGAGGAGGAGATGCAGCAGCAGGAGATGGCGGTGGCTCCAGCGGCGTCTACACCTGCTGCGCGCTGCTGTCGAGCCTGCGGCATGCACGAGACGAGGGCGGGACGGAAAGCGCACATACTTCGCCATCACCTGGACAAGAAAGTCTTCCAGTGTCCCTTCTGCGACGCCGGAGCTACAAACCACAGAAGCAACGTCCTGCGTCACGTGAAGCGCTTTCATCCGGGTGCAGAGCCGGGCGTCATCGACAATCGCTCCGTCTACGCCAAAGACATCAGCGCGTGGATAGTGGAGTGCTACGGCGTGGAAGACGAGGGAGGACGCGAGAAAGTGCACAATGGGACGCCGGCTGCTAAGAAGAAGAAAGCCAGGAAATCTACGGTAGAAAGGAAAGGTATGATGCATGCAACTGCATACTTATGCTTGCTCGTGAGGGTACATTCGGGGTAGTTGGGCAAGGTAGAATTCGGGCCACTTCTGCATAGGCGACAGACGAATCAGGGAAGCAGTTTGTAACCCTCCGACAGTTTTTGATGGCACAATCGCTACTTTCCAACCTTCCCCACAGGAGAGGATGGGGTGACCCGAATTACACCGAACTATATAGTACCTATATGTGTCATGCGCGTTGAGTATGTATTGCATGCATGCAGCGAAGCTGTACTGTACTGTGCCAGGAGTCCTTACTGTACTTGTAGGGCGCGGTGAGGCTTCCTGGTGTCGTTTGTGCAACCGGCGCCACAGCATTGGCAGAAAATTGCACATCATCCGTGTGCACCTGAAGAAGCCGGCTTTTCAGTGCAAGTACTGCAAAATGGGATCCCGTAGATTACATGACATCAAGAGACACGTGAAGAGAATGCACAAGAAGAATGGTGCCACCGGTTACCACGACTTGCTTTCGACGATGGAGAAGGAGTTTTCCAACTGGCTCAAGAAGTGCTTTGGCGTGGAGGCGGAGAAAAAGGGAAGCAAGCAAGAGCCGAAGAAGAAGAAGAGCATGGCCATGGGGCAGCGGAATCTCTTCCAGACTGTTCCCAAACCGGAAACTGCGAAGAAAACGACGGCGAAGAACGCAGTGGTGGTCAGGGGTTGGTCTAGTGACGTGATAACGGTGGGCGTGAAGCTGGGGAATCAGTGTCGCAAGTGTGCGGCGAATGTAAACAAGGAGTATCGCACCCACTCCATGCGCCTCTATCACATCCTCACGCAACACTTGGATAAGCGTCTCTACTCCTGCTCCTACTGCACCAACAGTTACCACACCTGGAAGGCAGTGACAGGCCATTTGCGAAAATCGCATCCTGGGGAATCTCCCACTGTTCTGGATGAAGTTCGCAAGCATCTGGGAGAACTGAAAGAGGTATACAGATGGTCGAAGCAGTTTACCTACACTAGCGGCATGCGCTCTTTTACCACAAGTATGTGTACGTACGTATAAATGCGCAGCGGCCAATGTGTGTTGCATTTTGTTCTGAACAGTACTGTACGTACCTATCGTATTTACCGGTGCATAACCCCCCCCCCCCCCCCCCCCCCATGCATAGCCCCATATTGGCAAAACATAAAAAAATGCCCAATGCATACCCTCAAATGTACTGTACAGTACCTGAACCTACCTACGTAAGCTGGTCATATAGTACCCATAGCCACTCCCACACCAAGCTAAGATGCCTATAAGCCTGCTTGGGGGTGTATTGTACTAGAATAACCCTGTTTTGACCTCAATTATGCCCTAAAACTCGTGCTCTTGACCTAAAAATATGTTTCTACGCACCTCTCAAAAAACATAAAAAATGTCCCATGCATCCCCCCCCCCCCCCCCCCCCATATGCATAGCCCCAGATAGGACTTCTCAATTTTTGCATACCCCCATGGGGCTATGCACCGGTAAATACGGTATGTTATGTGTGTGGTGTGCCTTGTATTTCAGTTGTTGGTGGCGTGTTTTCGAGCTGAGGAGACGAAGAAGTTGAATCGGTCGGCGTTGGACCAGTTGAAACAGCTGGGGGAGGAGCGAGAGGGGAAGAAGGCGACGAGGAAGAAGGGCGGCGGAGAGCCGATGATCTGCGCACAGTGCCAGACGCCCGTGTCCCCCGACCATCTGGAAAGACACATCTACATTGTCCACATCCGTCAGGTACTGCATGCCGCTCATAGGTGCGCAAGCGAGTTTTTAAAGGGCGGATGTGGCAAAGATTTACCCATGGTGAAGGTGAAGATAGTGAAAATTTCTTCGGTCAGAATATGCAGTTTTTCAAGACGAATCGATTCTACCCCATGATTCCGCCCTTTAAATCAATCTTCATGCGCATTTCTTTGAGCTGCCTGTCGTCTCTTGCCTCTCATTGGACTGGACTGACCACAGATGCGCACCTACAGTGGAAGTATTGCATATCAGTTCGTCCACCTTCGCGCTTGAACAAAGCAAGCCGTCAGTAGTGGACTATACTATGCGAGTACGAGGCGCCCCTATACTTTCAGTCTTGCGTTCGCTGTCCTCTCTGCGACTTCACCGCGGTGTACGATGTGCAAAATGTGCGGGATCACATCGAGGCCTTGCATTCCAACGAACCGCAGGCTGAGCCGATCGATGGAAGAGATCAATGGTTGGATCTACTGAACGACTTCAAGCAGCAGCTGTTCCAGTAATATCCCACGGTACCTGCTACGATGTACTGTACTATAGTATGTACTTGCAGTACGTAGCTTCTTTCAGAAACTTAGAGTATGTAACACTATTGTAGTACATATAGCGTTAAGACACCCTGTAGTATAGAGTGTTCCAAAATAAACTCACCGGATGTTTGTGCCTCTCATTCATCAGCTGAGCGTTCGATTTCAGTACGCTCTTTTGTAGTTTGTAGCTAAGGCTTCAAAGTTTATGCAGGTAAAATTTCAGCCATGTAGTCCTTCTATCAAGGAAGTTATGAAAGCTCAAACTTTTGGACACAAAAATTCACGTTTTTTCACTATGGGGCTAAACCCGGGTTTTAAGGACGAAGTTAGCACTCCACGGATGAGTTTCTTCAATTTTCTTCACAATGGCGCAGTACATTTGGTTCTGCCGCGTCTTTCATGGGATATTGAACAGGATTTGAAGATGTATTTGCTTTTGGATGGTAGAATATGCTCTTTATTGTGGTAAAATATAAGGCAATTCCTCGATTTCTGCGGTCAGCCTTTCTGAGTTGTTTTGAGCACCTTCCTGTTGGCCTAGAATGTTGAAATTTTGCATGCATAAACTTTGAAGCCTTGGCTACTAAATGCAAAAGACCGCATTTGAAAATGACACCCCACTGTGGAGATAGAGACACAAACAGCCGGTGAGTATATTATGGAACACCCTGTACATGTAGCAGAAGTTTTTGTTATTGTTGTGCCTATATTTACAAGCATGGTGCGCTACTACCTACAGACGGTAGCAACTATCATAATACTTTTTTCTTCGACCACTTGAATCTTTGTCTTGGGGTACAGTATTTAGGTTTTGTGTTAGTATCGTTGGTTTAGGTAACTTGGGTATGGTTTGGCTCAGGCGTTGGTTTTTGGTGGTATTGGTGTATGTATAATATTTTTTCTTATGTCTACGTAGGGGTCTGCGTACAATCGGTGCAATATGAATGTTGTTCACATGATTCGCTTTGAGGAGATATGAGGAGATATCGCATTCCATTTCGGCCTTACGAGTTGGGTATCAATATCCTATTAGTCTTGTCTTGACATTTGCCTGAGCTTATCTTACTGCCCAGGCTCTGCTCATTTTTTGCCATCTAAGCTGGTATGCTATCTTTTGAGCGAAAATCTAGTATACAAGTAGAAGTTGAACTTGCCATCGTTGTTGATGTTGTCGTTAGTGTTTCATGTCGCATTTCTTGTTAGAAATCGCACCATGTTGAATTGGTGACATTTACTGAGCTGTCAATCAGGTACGCAACTGCTGCATTGTTTTGTTTTCGCATTTTCGCATTATGTTCATGTTTTTGTGTTCGCGAAATTGCGCGAATCGTTCATTACCAAGTAAAGTAGTGTGTAGTCATAACGGGAGTAATTGCCATTATAGGTGTGAACTATACCTAACTATACGTACAGTGAACTAGGAAGTGCGTACTATACCATTGTATGTCATTGTTCTCTCAGTCACTCCCGTTGCTTTTGCATCGCGTATTTTGTAGACCACTGTATTAGCAGACTTGCGAACGCGCGTAGACAGTTGCGAAAGAAGAGCACTGCTGTTGCTTTCATTCGATTCGCACTGGTTACGCGCGCGTTGACTGACACCTTATTTACTTCGTAAGTCCGCTAATACGGAGGCCTACAAATGCGCGATGCAAAACTAAATAAAGTGAGCGACTGATGGTTCTTGGCACAGCATTTCGCTTCTATTTTCCATAGTTCTTGGGTGACTATCTAGCAAAGTTAAGTACTGAAAGGTGCGTATGTAGTATGTACTGTACTGTATGGATTTACAATATATGAAATACAATGCGTTGCGATTGGCTATTCACTTCGTCTTCATCTTCATCTGAGCTGTGATGTTCTGCTTCAGCTGCAGAATTGGCACCTATCTGCTTCCGTTCCTCTGGCAGCTTCTCTTCTGTACGTTGCTCTTTATTACTCCCGCTGGTTCCCGCAGCTACTCCTTCCACTTCCGTTGCCAAGATGCTTCTTCGTTGAATGAGCGCCTTCGTCGCGATGCTTCGAAATCCGTCACCGGCGGCAGATGTAGCGGCTCGTTGTTGCAGCCTTGTTATGAGCGCGATCTTTTGTTGCAGTTCCCTCTCATTTTGTATTTCCGACTGCGTCTTCTGCAGCATGACTTGCATGACCACGTTGCTCATGTCTGCCTTTCTTCCCGAACTCCCGCTGCTCACCTCATCTCTATGGATATTTCGCCTTTCGGTTGGTTGACTCCTTGTACGACGGAATGGGATAAGGTTGGCGAAGCTCTGCATGGAGACGCTGGTGGTTTTGCGGCTGATGATGGTCGGGTTGCTGATGCTCCGGCTTGCTCTCATGTATCTCCAGTTTGGACAAAACAGCCAGCGCATTTCCTCTCGAAAGGTGACTTCGCATAACCAGTACGTGGGCAGACGGATGGCGCAGCTGACAACGGTTAATAGGTTGACCACATCACTGGCGAACGTATAGAATTTGAACTGCTCTCCTATGGTCAGTCCTTCACTGTCCACGTGCTCCCATACCATCAGGACCATTGACAGACCGTTGCAGATCAGATGCTGCAGGCAAAAACAAAGCGCATATAAGTAGGCTATATGTATACGTACATACATACGGCTCCGATGCGTAGTTTAGTTATGTATGCACGGCTCGTATGGTGTCATGTGATAAACCCGACCATCCATGTCAGATAGAACGGCCTTCAGTTCAGTGGCCGGATTTACCCCCAATAGCGGCTGCAGCTGCGGTTTTGCATTGGGATTGTGTACATGCATTTGTTATGCAGTAACGTGGACGTACTATGGTCCTCGAAATACGTATTTGTCAACTATTCCGGCAATAGGTAGTGAAGCATATACAGGGTGTCCCGAAATAAACCGGCCACCTTTCCGGGCATGTAACTCTGGAACGACACTTGAGATTTTCATGCGGTTTTTTTATCTTGTAGCCAAGGCTTTAACTGAGATCTGTACAAAATTTTAGCTTCGTAGGCCCAGTGAAAGGTGCTCAAACACCTTTCTCCGGCGGTCAAAAACGAGGGTTTTTCTAACTGGTAGTGCCGATTTAGTGGTCTATTGTGCATGGGTCCAAGACATAATTAGTCTCGTAATAAAAAAGAAGTCCCAAAATGCTAGGAAATGTGAATCTCACGCAGTAACCCCAATTCCACCATAGCAAACGCATGGAACAGGGTATCTTGAAAAATTAAGGTCGAATTCTTCTCCATACTGAAGAAAAACGTCGATTTTGAACTTCGAGATTCAAACCGTCGTAATTTCTGAAGTATGTGGACCAAATAGCTGAAATTTTGTACAGATCTCAGTTGAAGCCTTGACTAAAGATAAAAAAACCGCATAAAAATCTCAAGTGTCGTTCCAGAGTTACATGCCCGAAAAGGTGGCCGGTTTATTTCGGGACACTCTGTAGTACATACTTCGAACAAGATCACAACAAGCGTTCTTGTGGCTGCTTTCTTGATTCTGGTCTTTGCCCTGGTCACCCAGACATTGGTCTTGGAAACGACAGCTGTCCCAGGCTTAAGCGATCCCACATCTTCCGAGTTTGAAATGGCCTCAACACCGAGAATTTGCGCAATTTTACCACCTTGATCTGTGGTAACTGCTCTCGCTCTACTGCCACAATAATGTTGATGAACAATGGCAAAGTTGAAGATTAGTAACAGAAGACAGGGGATGAATACGCAGGCCAGGTTCCGATAGAAAACGGTCCAAACTCTATGCACTGTCTCGTCGTTAAACAGGGGCATCACTTCTATCATGTACATCTTTAGCCCCTCGCACCAAGGACGATAGGAAATGGTGTACTCGAACAGGACGGAACCATTGTTGAAGATTGAGAAAATGATTAAGGCTAAAATGTAACATACACGTCCAACGTGCTTAGCCTGCATAAATAAGAGATTGTTTTGTTGCTACCTGTCACAGCGCTGATCCGTCTCCGATACGTGCACAATCCGGACAGCCAATTAGCCGTCAAATATCTTTCCACAGATGCTGCTACCAACAGGTATACAGACGCAGTCAACGCAATGTTAGACAGGGCATACAAGAGAATCACATAGGTATGCCACACTTTAGCAAGCGCTTCACTTTCAAAGTACTCGAACGCAACGCATATTGGCATAACGAGTACGTAGATGACACTGTGCGCAACGTCAAAAACTGCTAATTTTGACAGGTAGAAGTAGAAGGACCGACGGAAGAAGGGACGTGTGAGAAAAATGTAGAGCAGTAAGCTGTTGTGAATAATGCTCATTAGAGCTACCGTAGTTCCACAAACGACGACCAGGTAGAACTGACCAAGAATGTACGGAGTCGGATACCAGTAGCAACTGGTGTTGTTGTTCCTTGGATAATAGGACATCGGTGCCATCTTGCCTCAAGTAAGAAAAATTCTTTCCAGCAGCGAGCTCTGAAATCCGACAAAGTGAAAAGTCAATCGCTGTCAACTGGTGTATGTGTATGTCATGCTGCTTGATGGTGCCGCGCGCCATGCATGCTTTCATGTACTGCGGACGACTTTGATGCCGTATGGGATGAAGGAAACAGTTAAAAAACCTGTTGCACCCAGAGACATAGTTAACACAGACCTCAAAGAGGAAAGAAAATTTTTCTTCACGATCTATGTATGTATTTATTTACCTAATGGCTATGGTCTGTCAGTCAATTTTATCAAGCTGACGAATGTCTGTACGTTAGACATCACGGAGTAATGGTTATGAATACAAAACTAGCAATAATCGAACACCGTCGGCGTCGGGTGCTCTCAAGCCCATAGCCCATACCCAATAGTAAGCAAAGAAAAAAAATCAGTTTTCATCTGATCCAGGCAAGAAGCTGCGTGTATCTCCTTGCCAGAAGACATTTTCGCGAACGGGTGGGCACAAGAACTGGGCTTATTACGACAAGGGGCATTCAAATAAAATAGTCTAACGAAATGGAGTCTTTGCGTGTTTGAATTTGTTTCCTGAAAATTAACTGTCGTATCGGCATAATAAGTGAACCATGTCCGGCTTTAGGCTCGCTGCTTTTTCCATTTATCGTCTTGTCGTTAATTAACAATAATTTTTGTTTGTGTCGCTGTTTCGGAGGCAGTACAAGCTAAATAGTTGTCAAGCTGGTCTGGTATCATGTACCGTGTACCATAGGCCATACGGTAACGCTACATATTGGTACTGAGTACATACGGGCACAAAGCAAACTCTAATTTAGTTACGTAGTATGGGAACCTGCAATACGTAGGTACATACGTAGTACATTACATACACAGACATAACACAACCAATAGGTCCATATGGTAAGATGCGCAGACAGGGCCAAAAACAGAAGGCGCAAATATTGGTTTTTACATGTCCAGTGCAAACTGCAGCATTGCTCGAAGCTCGAATTATTCCAGCTTCAGTTTCAGGAAATAAACTCACTCTCTGCTTGCATCAAGGATAGGTTATACGAATTGAGGCTCAGTATTCTGCTGATACTATCCTTTTTCCCATCCACTCCAGCAGCCCGAGCCAGCAGTAGGACAGTTTACAAAAAATGTTTCTGCAAGTTTTGGTGGTGGCAAGCCACGTGTTTCTCGGACTGATGGTTCAAGGGCAAGCGAAGCAAGAACCGACCAGCACAGAGCAGCAACATCAGCCGTACCATCCACTTCCGGCAGTCAAAATTGAAGTGCTAAAACTGCCGGAAAACTGCGAAAGAGCCGCCAAATCTGGAGATCTGCTCACCGTTCATTACAACGGTTCCTTTCATCACAACAAGAAAGAGTTTGATTCCAGGTACAGTTAGGTACTGGATTGTCTGCATTGAAGAGAGCGAGAGCATACAGATGTAAAAAGCCACTGGCTGAATTTAGTTACAAGCGAGGAATGGCACTTAATTTCCAACTCGGCTTCGGTGAGGTGATACCTGGCTGGGAAAAGGGATTAGTTGGTATGTGCAAAGGGGAAGTTCGACGACTCACGATACCGCCGCATCTCGGATACGGAACGAAAGGCACAAGTAAGTACGGTACCATACATACGTGCAGTACTAATGCACTAATCAAATCAGACAAACATTACTCCGTTTTAAAATCGTCCTGTTATTGTATAGAGGTCGTACCTCCAGACGCCACACTGATCTTTGAGATAAAGCTGGATGAAATCAGCGATGGTGAAAAGCCGAAGAACGTGTTCAAACACGTCGACTCCAACAACGACAAAAAACTAACCAAAGAAGAGGTAGTAAGTAAGTGGGTAGGCCTACATATCTTATGGTAGCATACAGTATGTAGAAAAGTATGTACTTGCAATAATCACACACGATATCAGCAAAGAATTTTTTACAAGAAACCCATCCACAGTACATATGCGTGGGCATACGGCATACAGATTACTTTTCGTAGAATTTGCCGCAACGGATATGACCTAAAGTGCTGCAAAGAGAAATATAAGCTTGGAGTTTCATTAGCTTACAAAAAAGAAGACACCTTTAGGTCCGACGCTACATCCGCCGACAAGCGAAAGCGTCGAAAACTTATCTACACGAGTCAACGGTGACTCACATGGTAGCGGATATCTTTGCAAGGGAGGATTCAAACAGGGACGACGTCATTCATATCGACGAATTTTCTGGCCCAAAACACCACGACGAATTCTGACTAGCACAGAAGGCACGAGAAAGCTAAAAACAAAGCAATAAAAAAATTACGGTCAATTGTTTCAGGTTGCAAATTATTTCAAGAAAGAAGCTTTCCGCTTGAACTTGAACACGACTGAATACGACATTGCCGACATGGTATGGGAAATATTTGAGATTGACGATCGG
The DNA here is from genome assembly GCA_030247985.1 of Epsilonema sp. ZAB3_2. NCBI lineage: Eukaryota > Metazoa > Nematoda > Chromadorea > Desmodorida > Epsilonematidae > Epsilonema > Epsilonema sp. ZAB3_2. The sequence goes on along the minus strand of JASAMW010004370.1, from coordinate 8,760 downwards.
AATAAAGATGGCTTGATTTCACGAAGGGAATTCTCCGGACCAATAAAAGGCTCCGACGAGCTATGAACTTTACTTATACTCTTTCTTTACGAGTTCTCTGCTGTGTTTCTCCGTGTGCTCTGTTTCAATGTGTACGTACATACGTAGTTCTTTATGATTGACAGTATCATTGGTATGCAATGTTGAAGTACGGTAATTATACGATCATGTCCTTTCGTATATAATTTTTTTCTAGTAGAGCTCAGTAAAAGAAAAGCTTGATCGGACGGAAACCCATAGACCATTATGTTATGATTACGCATCAGTGGATATGGAACGAAGGCTGCTTGGTGGAGTTGACAATAACGACAAACAAGGGGGACAAGGGGATATTTGTTGTCTGTTTCTGACACTTCTGCCAGTTTGCAAACACGACACCGGAAAGTAGCGCAGACACCTCGTTTGCCCAGAATTTACGCCTCACTCGGAAAACGACAGCCTCAACCGCATGCCGAATTTCCTCCCTGTTGTACTGCTATTATCCAGGGTGTCGAATGGCCAATGCGTACGTACTGTACCTACATCATCATCACCGGACGCATAGAGCAAACGTACATTGTGGCTTCGATATGTGGAATCAGTTTTCTTCCGTTCACAAAATGAAAGAGGGCGTATGTACCTACTTACTACATGCAGGTACAGCCACACTAAAGAATTACCATCAATCCTGCGTTACGTACATTGCAGGCGTTTGTATGCTATTGCCTGTGTCTAAATCGTGGCGATAGTACGTGCGTGGTACAGTACTTTTGTTTCGAGCAAATGGCCTGCGCAGAATCATGTCATCATCCTCTGACCCGACCGCAATGATCCGATGTTTCCTGCTGCGTCTGTTCGCGGCGGGTCGGATGTCGCGATTTGATCGTTGTGTCACAGGCATCAAAATATAGGCTATTGCGCCTTTGGCCGGAGATGAGCAAGAAAGAGCGGAAAGGAAAGGAAGCAAAGGAAACAACGACGCCAAAAAGTTGTTTTCTTCGGCGCTCAAAATTTGTGCCGCGCATCTTTTTCTGGGCCAATTACTCCCTATGATCTATCTGTCTGTATTGTAGACGGGCACCCTGTGTCGGGTCGGTGCGGCGGGCGGGTGCCTAACCTACACGTAGCGTATTGTAGCCTGTATCGCTATCGCTGTCGCCTCCGTTTTGACGAGAGTTGAAGGAGAAATGAGAAGAGAAGAAAAGTGCGAAAAGTCGCGCGCATCCTCAAAAGACAGCCACTTCCCCCCATCTTCACTTGGGCGCGAAAATTTTTACCATCGTCATCAAATTCCACGGTTGACTTCTGATAGTTTGCACAAGTTACATCTAATGTGGATGGCTTTGTGCTCCAGCGGCGTCAAACCTCAATGTGCCGCCGCCGCTGTGCTATTTGTGTTATGTACGTACGTACGTACGTTTGTCCTCCTCCCGGCGACACGGGTGACTTTTGTCAAAAGATTGAATTTCAACATCAAGCCTCGAAATCAAATCGCGACTTCTTTTCAAAAAAATATTCCCAGCTCTTTCGGGTAGATGCGTATGTTACGTGAAGCAGGTACACCTGTGTATGTGTGTGTATGTGTGCGTTGCGTACGTATACGGATACTGTACATTCGACGTCGTGGTATGTTCATATTATGGTGTCCATATTGGCGGTATTTCGATGGGCATATGGAGGAGTAGAAGAAAATTTTCCCACCGATACGGGATAATCTTTCTTGTTTCGCTTTCCTGCCACTCGGTCGTCCAGTTTCTCTTTACCCCAGCGGCGTTTCAAGAATTTCTATTTTGCCCAATGTTTTCAAATTGGCCAAAATCTCATTTTGTCTTGGCGACAACGTATTTCTTCTAACATCGGACATGTTGCCGTTTTTGTTCGAAGTTTCGGTTCGCTTTTTTTGTATACCTGCATTCGCGTCTCCCTCCACATAAGTATGTATATGTACTTACCTTCTGCATTTTGTATGGGCTCGTGCTATGTGATGTACCATAATGTTTCATCGTATATTATGTCAGTTTTCAGCTGCGGCATGAACTATGCAGAAATTCGTGACCACCGGAAGGCGGAGTACGAAGAAAGACCGAGATCGGCCCAAGTTGAAGCCGACGCCACACGTACTGAGCATTTCCGTGGAGGAGATTCAATTGGACCAGGCTGCCTTAGCAGCTGCTTCATCCAACACAGGCGACAGTCAGCCATCCCCGCCATATCCGCCACCACTGACTACGCATCCATGGAGGAACAACGGCGAACGCTCCATGGAACATCTCTCGTCACGGGAAACAGCCACAACTCACGACTGTCGACGTGGAAAGCTGGCGTCGTCGAAATCGAGCGGAGGCGAGAACTTTCTATTGGTGGCCAAACCGTCGACGACGACGACGACGACAGAAATGAGCGGTGCCGGATCGTCGACGGCGCGCGCACGTTTCCTCGATCTGACGCCAAGCATCTCCAAAGCGCTCAATCGACTGCGAGACGAGCACAGCGGCGGCGGAGGAGCGAAAGTCCCCCGCATCGTCGAACTGCACCCACCTGCACATTCCGCCTCCGTCAACCCCTACAAAACCGTGGACGTTGCTCCAATCGCGGCTGAAGTTGCCAACACTCCTCGTACTACCACTACCTCCGTCGCTAATCTGCATTCATCCGGCAGGCATCATCATCATCGACATCAAAACGGTGCGCCACGATCAAAAGTCCCCGCGGTTAAACCCGTTGCTCGTCACATACCGTCAGCTTCTACTGCACACACCAAAAGCTATGTCCCTGCTCTCTGCTCCTCATCAACTTCAGCCACCACTTCCGACGGCAATGCAGGCGAAGAGACAAAGAAGGAAGTGACAGAAGAACGAGCAAGCGTCGCATCCAGCTGGACTACTGGTGCATCCAGAAAAATCTTTGGCAATCACATCGTCGCTCCCTTCAGCAGGGAGACCAACATTCAGCTTCAGAAAGCCCCCAAAACAGACCAACCACTCAACACAAAGCAACTGGGGAAAACATCATCTTGCGAGTACCATGGCAGAAACGGAAAGCTACTGAACTTGCAACTGGTGGCTCAGCATCCGTCTAGCGGGGGACACGGCAGAACCACCACCTCCACCCTGACCAAAGGACTGAGGGCTCGTATTGTGCGACGTAAAGAGAGATATGATTTCGCATGGCACAGATGGCTACTGCTTGCCGTGCTCACCATTTTCCTGCTCTGGGCTGCCATATTCTTCCCCTTACTATTCACGTTGAACAAATACAATGACGATGGCTGATACGTTTGTTATTATTTGTACATTACATTATAATTATTTCTTTGTATGCATGGCGTTCATTCAAGCAAAGAAATTCTCAAAATTCGACAACAAAGTTACACTGAAACAGAACGCAGAGAGATACGCATACAACGAAAACAGAACGTTACTACACCAACAATCCAATACTGGACATGCACACTGTCTGCATGTATAACTACACAGACAACGAATGCAGCGCATAATGATACTAATTATAATGGTTGCCTGTCGATCAGATGTCATCGAGATTTGTATATCATCATTTCGCTCAGTACTGAGGAGCAGGGCCTAAAGCAAGCAAAAGTCACGTCCCTTCATCATGCCAGGAAGTCACTAATCCAACAATGGCCCTTGCAGTAGTGATACGGGTTACTTCCGACCACCACTTTCTACGTATATCGGTTGGTACGCGCGAAACTAATGGACAGTGATATCAACCGAATCCTTATCCGTTTCTTATGCAAAAATTGGAGAGCCGCACTGACTTTCGTAACAAATAGGTAGGCCTACAATATAGGCTATCTCGTTAGTTCTCAAATGCCCATGCGGAACCGGGGTTTCCGCCAACCTTGGTATGATAACAGGAGAGACATACGCAGAGCGGGTGGCCCGAAATTCTCTCCCAGCTTGAGGTACCTCATACCATCGTATGTATGTATTCATGACCACTTAGAAGAGTACTGCAGTGCATAAGGTAGGTAGGTACCTCTCATTCCGGGCATAGGAGGCCTGGGTGGCATCATGCCGGGTGGCATGCCGTATCCCGGTTGCATCATGCCGGCTCCTGGTCCGCCCATTCCTCTAGCCGGTCCTTGCAGCCCGGGAGCCGGACCACCAGCAGTCGGAGCCGCCGACATCCCACGACCCGCCGCACGACCCATACCCGGACCCGCCATACCGCCCGCCTTAGGAACGCGAGGAACGTCCTCCTGCAAAAGCAAAAGATGCCTATCGCCCATCATTGATCTACCGAGAGAAAGCATAGTCTGGCCAAAAAGAGAGTGCGCTATGAAACTTTGCTCGTGCTACAAAAACAAGAAAGACAAACGGTTGACGTATGTACATACGCCTTTATTCCTCGGGAGTACCTGACGGACATTTATGCATTCTGGGCATAAGAAAACTTGACCAATACACATGCAGTTGCACGGAAAATACCCCGTTTGTACGTACGTAGAAGCAGACAACAGATTTCGCTTACATCCTTGGGCGGTGGTCCTTCGACCGTGAGGCTAACAATGTGTTCTCCCCTGAGTAGGACGAGGCCGAGTGTGCGCTTTTCTTCCTGCTCATGAGGCTTCTTCCCCGGCTTCGGCTTCACTCGTCGAAATTCCTCACAGTCGCTGATAATTATATTCATGTGCTTGTCGAATGCTACAATACAACCATAATAATCACATGGAAAGTGTAGCCTATATGTACAGTGCATGCGATGCATTTCCTTGCAGGTATGCAAGTACATGATTATACGATGTACGTACAGGGGTTAAAACCGCCAGCCCAATAATGAATAATAAGTGCATGTGCTATCTTTCAAGTATGTACCCACACAAAAAAAAACATCTTTATACCCTTGAAATAGCCGACAAATGTTCTTCCGTCCTGTAGCGTCACCCTCATCCGATGGTTCAAATGAGCCATCATCTTATTGTTCTTTGATATCGTCTGCATAACAAAGGAACACCGGAGGCCTACGTGCGACAAATTGAGCACTGAGTGTGAGGAGTATCATCGCCTCAAAAGATAAGTTCTTACCATTTTGACACTTCCTTTCTTTCGATGTCTTCAACAATTGCTGTTTCTTTTCTGATTTTCCGTACCCTCAACTTCGAAATTCTTCTTTCTAGTTGTGTTATGTATACTTCGTTGTTTCGTTTCGTTTCGATCGAATCGATTCGCTCCGATAATTTAGCATGGACTTCTAGAAAAAACTAGTAGCAGGAGTCCTTGTCTCGGCCTTCTCGGCCATGTATATCCAAGGAGTTGTATTTACAGGAGAACCTGCTATGAAGAAAACCACGCAAGCGAAGTTGCTGTCAAATTATGCTGCATTTAGCCGAGCGACAGCGAAGCAGGGCAAAGTCGTGGGTCGGGGGCTCCATACAAACAAATACTCGAAATCGATCAAAGATTTTGAGGACAAAAAAATTTTCCGAAAATGACGTCATTTCCCAGAGATCCAGGCCGTTTTCGGCCAAAGAGGCCAAAAAAGCGCAAATCCAGCACCTTCAGGGGCCTATATCTCGACAATGACATTGTGGCAGAAAGTTGCCGCCATAGTGAAACCTACCCGGAAGGATCCCCTCTTTCACGCCATACCACTGACAGACCACTAAAGTACAAATTATAATTCTAGGACCCATGTATTATTTATCTCGAGAACTACGCGACGTAGAGCAAAGCGGTCAAAGCTTCCACGGATAACTTTAGCTCGCCTCTCCAATAAAAAAAACCGTTTGTCTCCAGCTGCTCTGTGTGTCGAGATCTCGCCAAATTCCTTCAGTACTAAAATCGCCAAATCGGGCGTGGACCATTGGGCAATTCTAAACCTCGCGAACTCCCGAAAAATCAAAATGGCAGAAATAAGCATACGTGATGAAGACGATGAAAATGCGCATCGGGCGTACAGGGTCATAGGGTGTCGTGGTTTGCGTGGTTTAGCGTTTGCCAAAAGGTGACACGATTTCAGTGCTGAAGAAATTTGGCGAGATCTCGACACACAGAGCAGCTGGAGACAAACGGTTTTTTTTATTGGAGAGGCGAGCTAAAGTTATCCGTGGAAGTTTTGACCGCTTTGCTCTACGTCGCGTAGTTCTCGAGATAAATAATACATGGGTCCTAGAATTATAATTTGTACTATAGTTAAGGCCTAACACGTTTATTGAACCATATCTTTTCTTTATCAAAAAATCCACCAACCTTAAATTTATTTTTCCTTTGATATCAGACCACCATTAGATGCGCCTGATCGAGCTGATTCCAAATATGCCACTGGTGTCTGCAAAATTTGCATAATTTAAGGAGTTATGGCCTTCCAAAGTGCCCCTACTTTCCAAAAATCGCGATTTTTAGCGTTTCTAAAGTCATAAGGGGTTAAATTTTTAAACAAATTTTTCTGACCTAGTTTTATGCGTAGAATCCGAATTTGACCTTGATTTTTCCATTTTCCCACATTTAAGGCCTTATTTTTGCCATTTTCTCCTTTTCAGATTTCAAATCGTAAAAATAAGGCCTTAAATGTGGGAAAATGGAAAAATCAAGGTCAAATTCGGATTCTACGCATAAAACTAGGTCAGAAAAATTTGTTTAAAAATTTAACCCCTTATGACTTTAGAAACGCTAAAAATCGCGATTTTTGGAAGTAAGGGGACTTTGGAAGGCCATAACTCCTTAAATGATGCAAATTTTGCAGACACCAGTGGCATATTCGGAATCAGCTCGATGAGACGCATCCAATGGTGGTCTGATATCAAAGGAAAAATAAATTTAAGGTCGGTGGATTTTTTGATAAAGAAAAGATATGGTTCAATAAACGTGTTAGGCCTTAACTAGCGGTCTATCAGTGGTATGGCGTGAAAGAGGGGATCCTTCCGGGTAGGTTTTACTATGGCGGCAACTTTCTGCCGCAACGTCATTGTCGAGATATAGGCCCCTGAAGGTGCTGGATTTGCGCTTTTTTGGTCTCTTTGGCTGAAAACGGCCTGGATTTCTGGGAAATGACGTCATTTTCGGAAAATTTTTTTGTCCTCAAAATCTTTGATCGATTTCGAGTATTTGTTTGTATGGAGCCCCCGACCCACGACTTTGCCCTGCTTCGCTGTCGCTCGGCTAAATGCAGCATAATTTGACAGCAACTTCGCTTGCGTGGTTTTCTTCATAGCAGGTTCTCCTGTAAATACAACTCCTTGGTATATCTAAACAAAATATGCCAGGAGTCCTTGAAAACATGCATTCCACTTGGTTATTGACCTCCTGGTTGGTTATTGGTATAGAGATTATATATTAGGCAAATATAGCCTAATATATAAATTAGGCAAATATATAAATTAGGCCTAATATATAAATTAGGCAAATTAGCCTAATATATAATCTCTATATTATTGGTTATTGGTATCCAGCCCGAAAGCCGGCGCCGATTTCGATCAATCAATCATAATACGAACCAAAGCTAAATTCCTCAATTATCAATTCATCAACCTACGCTGCCAAGGACATAGAGGCTTCTCATGTATTTACAAGTATCGATCACTTGGCACTTTCATGTTCGCGCTCGTAGTTTGGCAGCCCGGCGTGGACAAGGACAGTACAAAACATCGTTGCCAGGTTCCCCCTGAAATCCTGGCCGACCGGGCATTCCTTGTCTTCCTGGCATGCCTGAAAGAATAGAGTAGACTCGAGTAGAAGGCACCCTCTTTCTCAATATGTGTAACACCATAGGTACAGTAGTTTTACCTCCTGGTCCCACTGGCCCAGGTGGCCCTTGGACTCCTGGGCTACCAGGACGTCCACCTCGTCCAGGTTGGCCCGGTGGTCCTCTCGGGCCTTGCTGGCCCGGCTGTCCCGGCGTTCCAGGCAAACCTTTTCGTTTTCGGGGCGCCTAAAGCGAAGCACTTTATACATCGACAGTCACCTTTGCATGCAATAATAGTAGCATGAAGCGCTAGCTTACGGTGTAACCTTCAGTAGATACCTTCTCGTCCAGGCTCTCCAGGGCACCAGGTAAATCCGGGTCGTCCTGGGCTTCCAGTGGTCGCGGCTGTCCGGGTCGCCTTGGGTCCTGGATTACCAGGGCGACCAGGTGGTCCGAGGTTACCGGGATGACCTGAAAACAATGTAGTTGTTCGCCAACATTTTAACGAATTATACATACATACAGTAGGTAAAATGACGAAGAAGGTCCAATACATGTGCAAGCCCCTTCACGTGCACGCCAGCAGGTCCTGAGTCTGTCGGTTGTCCTGGTGGGCTTGCCGGAGAGTGGCTGCGGTTGACCGGGTGCGCCTTGGAACGAAGGGCGCCGGGGCACCAGGTCGACCGCCAAGGCGGGCCTGGGAAGCCGGGTGGGCCTGGTTCAGCCGGCATCCCTGCCTCGCCCGGTGGGAACTAGGGCGACTCAAGGAGGGCAGTAGTGAGGACCGCTGTCACATGCTGCAGTACTTTGTGCAGGCTTAGTGTACGTGGGGATGCTGTTGTTACTGCACGTACGTACTACTATGGCGCAGCGACTGCGTACCGCAATGTCCAAAACCGAATGCTTTAGGTGTTTTTATGAAGTGAAGCCTTGCGCCACCAACGGCGGAAAAGGATGACGTTCTCCCAGATTTCGTTCTTCAAAAATTCGCCACTCTGCCACGTCCATGCGAAGTTGCTGTTCAACGAGGGGACCTTTGCGACTGATAGCAACTGGCACATCCCTCTAGCGGACGAAAGGGATTGTGCACAGTCAGAT